>VZRI01000950.1:42841-70164 GCA_013397515.1 Upupa epops | reverse complement strand
CTCTTCAGGCCTCCTCCAAGGGCTTTTCTACAGGGCTTTCTGCAGACCCTCTCTTCTCCACTGTGGTTAGGCACCAAGGGAGGCAGAGAGTTAAGAGCTCACTTCTGTCTGGCGTCTTCAAAGGCAATCAAGCCGCAGAAGCAGCTATGGAGGAGTTGCCCTCTCTTTGGCCTGCTCCCAGAATCCAGAATGAGCTGGTGCTGGCTTTCTGCATTTGAGCCCTTCCCTCAGAGAAAGAGGGGAGGACTGCAGTTCTGTCCCCAAAGGGGTCTGCTGGTGTGGACAGCATCTCGTCCCTTTGGCCTGCTGCTGGCCACAAGGTCCACTCTCTCTGCCTTTCAGCTCCCATGCAAAAAAAGGCTGTGGCTGCCCCCCCCCCACAGCAGAGCTGCAGCCATGCTTAGACTTCTTCTGTGTTCCACCCTTCACTGGCAGGAGGGTTGAGAGCCATTGCTTGCCATGTCGTCCATCCCCGTCCCCCCCCCCGATACATCTCAGTGTACTACAAGAATAGAGTTTATTCTCTACATTGTTTTCGAACCTGTATATTGCATCATTGCTTTGGTAGTCTTAAAAATCTACTTCTTAAAGTCAGCTGTGAAAACAGTCATTTACTAAAGAATCACCTCTGCTCAGAGCTAAAACACTAGAGCACTGTAAATGTACTTGATTTTATTTTCCCATTTAGCTGTTTACATGGGAAACTATGACTTTGGTGAGAATACACTGGTATTCCACTGTGCTCTATGAACTCCCAGCTTACTTAACATAATGTAGGAGCTACTTGCTCCATGGACCTCAGAGCAACAGCCTTCAATTCCAGTGCAGTCTGAAGAGCTTATCTACAGTACTGCATTTCATTCATGGTCTCTTTTTAAATGAGAATCAACATATTGTCTTGATTCTAAGTCTCTTCCTCTGCTTTGGGCCACATTTTATTGGTATAATGCTCTAGATGGGTTTAACTTTCTGCAGTGCCAGAAAACCATGCCAAAAGCAGAACCCAGTCATCAGGAGTGTGTTGAAAATTGAAACAGATCCATAGCCTCCTCATACACAACACACGACAGCAGCCTCCAGTCTGACCACTACAAAGGATATACACCACACTGACTCTGGCAGGCCATGCTGACTGAAGAATGAGCTGGGGGTTTCACTGTGATGTCTCATAACTGACTGTCAAGAGTGCAGGAGCCTGCAATTTAAGGGGAGTCACAAGTCCTTAGTGTTTCTGAAAACAAAGCAACATGTGGCCTTTCCATACCCAAGGTTAGGGAGCATTTGACTGAGAGGATGACCTAGGGTTATTCTCTGCTCTAGCAAGAAGCTGGCTGAGAAACCCATACCAGCATGTGGTCTGCTGACAAGTATGCTTCTGCTAGTGTAGAATTTATGATGATACCAGCAAGAAAGGCAAACTCTGCTCGGGCTTTTGCAATGGTATAAAATATCATCTAGAGGAGTCACATATTTACAGGCATTAAACCAGCAAGGCACACCTCTACGGATTCATCCCAACCCTAGTCTTTCACAAGGGGAGCAGCAAAATCACAGGCTGCTAGGAAATTCCCTGAGAAGTTCCCCAGGCGATTAGACCTTGCTTTTGGTCTTTGTGTTAGAAATGTAAGGGCTTTAAATAACCTTACTGAAAATGGTTTTACATCCTCACTTTGAACTTTAGAGAGATTTCAAGAGGAAGATTTGAAGAGCATCTTGGAAAGCCCTCCATGTAGTACCTTTTCACAAATGAGAACTTTTCTTAGAGATGACCGACTCACCTATTCAAGGAACTGAAATACCAGTCAAACTATTCGGGATATTTTTTTAACAGTGCTAGGAGGCCCCTAAGTCTGTCAATGTTAAAATGCAGCAAGTCACCAGATACACACCTTGCTTCTCAAATTCTTCAAAGAGATTCAGGCTGGTAATGCTTGGGCCAGTGAAGATGATGTAGTTCTTCCCAGAGGCATTCTGACAAAGGCTCTTGGCTACCATACTGTGAAGCTGCGGTTTGTTCTTCAAAGCATCCAGCCCGTCAGCACCACTGCCTTCTTTGAGATGGACATAAATCTTAAATGAGAAATGGTAAGACAAGTCAGAAGGTTATAAGGAATCCAGAGGGAGCAGATGCAATTGCTAACACACCCACTCAGCTCAGCTGGAGACAAGCCGAGAATCAAGGCAGCAGATACTTTTCATAAGCTGCTAATTAATCTAAAGTCTCTTTCAAGGGGCCATTGCTTTAAAACCACCTCAGGTTAGCTGGCACAGCTTCTGATAAATACAGTGTCCTTCACCTCAGCTTAAGGGTTTCCTGAGGTTCCTGTCACTGTTGTGCAGTTTGAAGATTGTCTGCTTGGCAGGAAAAGACTCCAGTCATCACTGAGATTATGTGTTCTACTGAATCTGCACAGGCTTCAATGCTGACAGCAAAAGGAAAGCATGGGAACCTAAATTCCTAAAAAAGCCTTTTACAAGACAACCAGAAGGAAATGACCCATCGCTTCACTGCAGTAATATTCAGGTTTATTTCTGTTGGTAGCAGCCATCAGACTGTGACACAAGTGCATGTGCACCAACGTAAATGAGAGAAGCCAAGAGTAGCCATACCCAAATCAGCCAGAACATCCTTATCACACCCTCTTTTAACTTTTTGATGGAAACAGTCATCAGGCCTTGATAGAGGCTGCCCAGGGAGGGAGTTGAATCACCATCCCTGCACACGTTTCAAAGTTATGTAGATCTGGAGCTAAGGGACAGGGTTTAGGCCTTGGGACAGTGGGTTAATGGTTGGACTTGATAAGCTTGAAGGTCTTTTCCAACCTAAATGATTTTATCATTCCAAGCACAGTGCTAATTTTGAGATCATGATTTGGAGACAACCCACCAAACCAGGAAGCAGGGAACAGCACAACATGCTGCTGTTCTTAGGGAAATGCATGGCTTGTTTATAGGAGGCTGCACTAGCTTTAGCCTGTGCCCTGCTGCAGTGCAGTCCACATCACTGTGCATTTCAAGAGAGCTGTCACCGTCTTCTGTAGTTGGCCATACGTGTCTGTGTTAAAGTGCAGGAACATTTACCCCTTATTGGTGTGACTATAATTAACCCAACCCAACTGAAAGAGCATTGAAGTAAAGCTACTGCTTCATTCCACTAGACGAGGAGTCTTCCACGTTGCCACACATAACCTTTCTTTGTACACAAACCTTTGAGCTTTTTACACTGACAGTATTTTACAAGCGTAACTTCCAGCTATTAAAATCAACTAGGCATCTGACCTTTACCTTGTTGTAAAGGTAGCAGAAATAACCTGCTCGGAAGAAAAATGAGAATAAGCAGATGCCATGCTCGGTCACTCAAGCTGTGCTCTGACACTATGGGCATTCTGAAGATTTAAAACCACACACAAATGCAAATTTTCTGAAAAATACACTCAGCCCTGCCTTTGTGACTTTGGCTTTGAAACACTCAAATCATTTAGGAATTCCAGAAGATTTTAATGGTCAGAGAAAAACCTGAAACTTATTCAGTTCTCAGGGGTAGAGAGAAGGAATTTTGCTTTGTTCACTGGAGTAATGTATCCACAATGAGCTGTTCTTAAACTTGCTTGATGCTGCAACCATCTAGAACATGTGGCATCGCTTTTCCATATATGCATCTGTTTCTTTTCCCAACACACTCCATAAAGCAAAGTTCATTACAAAGCTCAGAGAACAAAACCACTCATGTTTGCAGTAGGGCTCCTCGTAATTAGTAATTTAAATCTCAATGACCTTAGAGAGGAACAAAGTTCAATTAAATAGCTTCTCCCTATTTAAGACAGTGTATCTCCCAGCATGGGTAGTCTAGATATATTAATATAATAATCCCTAGCAATTCATGCATTGTGGAACAGACCCCATAGGAGTGTGTTATGTATGAAATCTCTGAGATATGAGATACAATTTGTATTTTGAAGTAACTGATGTGCTAAAGAACAAAGTCAGTGTGAAGATGACTGCACACTAATTGCAAAAAGAAGTACAGCATACATTAAGAGGAAGTCTTTAATATGTACTATTTATCTTAAAAAGAAAACAAAATAAGTCACCCTTCTTTTTTGGTAGAAACCTTTCAGATGAGGACAAAGGCAGGAGGTATTTGTAGACTCCCTGGTCACGCTACATTCACTTTTGAAATCTGTCAAATTTGTGCTTTCCCCAATGCAAAGACTGAGGGCTAGCTAATTGTAAGTCATTTAGGTTATTAATCAGGGCTCCAGAGGGCAGCTTAGCAAACAGTGAAACATATACAAAGAGCAGACTGTTCCAAACTTACAGCTAAAGTATTTCATTATTATTAGCAGTGCAAGATTAGGTTACTGGTTTGTCAGCACAGAGACCACACACCAAGTCCTTAAAACCCACAGACAAGGCAGTGGAGACAAAAGATGCATACAGATAGTTTTGACCTTGGATTAGCAGTGGAGCTGAGAACAAAGCAAGAATCCCCAAGTCTAGGAAAGCGTCCTATGCCTTCTGTCTGTACCGCAGTAAATCTTAGCCAACAAACTCGCCTCCTTCATTCTCACTTTGTGTTTCCCATAGTGATAATACAGTCTGCTGGTCAGCCCCTTGATCCCTCACACTGTGAGCTGGTTTGTATCTACAACCAGTTACTTCAAAGTGTGTGCCCACCATGAAACTGTCTGCTGAGACTTCGCTGTTTTCTTACTAGGATGCTACCACATACTCCATAGGTTCTCTTAGCACAGTTCCCTGCGCATTTGGCTCCCATCCCCTGAGTTACCTTCCATCTTGAGGGTCCTTGTAACGTCCACCTTGTATTTCTCATCTCCCCTCGCTCTCATCCCCAGTGCCCCTTACTGAGACCACCATACCCAATACTGAACATGTCCTCCTCCTCCAACATTAAATATATCCCCTTTTTTTAGGCATTTTCTTGCCTATACCCAAGCCCAGCCTTTGTTCTTGGCACCTTTTTTCTTGTTTTGGAGAAACATCAAGCAAAGCTTTATAATGCTCAGCAATTTAGGGAAGACAGGTGATGGCAGCATAATGTTGGAAGGCATTAAGACTGCTGTGGAACAGTGACTGGGTACTACAAGCTGGCAAAGACCTAGCTTCAAATACCCTTGCAAGTGCCCAGGATCCCATACGGCCTTCTATTTTCCCCCCGTCCCTGTCTTCCCATCCAGCTTATTTCATTCTAGCTCAAATAATTAAGCTCCTGCCTCCTGAAGGCCACAGCATCCCTCCTTCCTACTCTGTACCACATTAGTTGTATTTAACAGTTAGCACTCTGCAGAAAGAGCACAGCCACCAGAACGTGGCTGCAAGATCTTCACAGGCACAACCAGAAGGTGCTCCCCAAAAACTGTTAGTTAAACACCCACTACACCTTCTGGTTTGCCCTGTAACAGTGTTGGAACTTTGTGACCTTTCCATGAGCTCCAACAGCAAAATGTCCTTGGAAATAAAGGCTCAACAACTGCGGCTGGACAACAGATGGAGATGTTGGCAGCAACATCCTCTGCTTCTGCAGGTGACAGCCAAAGCAATGCTTCTTGAACATCTGCAGAGATCACTCTCACTCTGTATCTGTAGGAATTGTGGCTTAGATGAGTGGACAGTGAAATGAATAGAGAACTGGCTGCATGAGAGAGCTTAGCGTGCTTATCAGTGGTGCAGTCTAGTTGGAGACTTGTGACCAAAGGTGTTTTCCAGGGGTCAGTATGAGGTTTGGTCTTGCTCAACATATCAACAAGGAGACAGAGTATATCCTCAGCAAATTTGTTGAGGATACCAAGCTGGGAGGAGTAGCTGCCACACCAGAGGGCTGTGCTGCCATCCAGTGTGACCTGGACAGGATGGAGAGTTGTGCCTAATGAGGTTCAGTGGCAGCAAGCGTAAGGTCCTGCACCTGGGGAGGAATAATCCCATGCAGCAGTATGGGATAAGGACTGGCCTACTGGAAAGCAGCTCTGGGGAGAAGGATATGGGAGTCCTGTAGTCAACAAGTTAACCATGAGGTAGCCATGTGCTATTGTGACAAAGAAAGGCAATGATGTCCGGGAGTACAGTGAGAAGAATGTGGCCAGCAGGCCAAGAGAGGTTCTCCTTCCCTTCTACTCTGTCCTAGTGATGCCACATCTGGATTACTGGACCTAGTTCTAGGCTCCGCAGCTCAAGGAGACAAAGCACTAATACATAGAGTCCAACAGTGAGCTACAAAGACAAGGAGAGGAACGGAGCCTCTGCCTTATGAAGAAAGGTTGAGAAACCTGGGGCTGTTCAGTCTGGAAAAGACAGAGCGGGATCTTAACAATGGTAATAAACATCTGTAAGTTAGGTGTCAAGAGGATGGGGCCAGATGGGGTGGACAAGCACAACAAGCACAAACTGAACTCAGCAAGTTCCACCTGAACATGAGGACAAATTTCTTTACAGGTTGCCCAGAGAGGTTGTGGAGCCTTCCTCTAGAGACATCCAGAATCTGCCTAGATGAGATCCTGTGCAACCCGCTGTAGGTGAACCTGCTTCGGTAGGAGGATTGTATGCAGAAGTTCCTTCCAACCCCTAATGTTCTAGGATTCTGTGAGCTTAATCTAGTGGCTACTGATCCATTTGATCTGCAGCAACAAATAGGCTAACTCCAATAGATTTAACATCATTTGGTTAGGAAGTAACTACAGGCTGAAGGCCTTTATTCTGCAGCGCTGAGACAGAGAAGAGATTTCTCTAGTCATTCCCTAATTCTTTTCTATCAGAACACAATTCATTCTGTCATCTTTATATCTATTGCAGCCCTGCTGCACTAGATACTTGTAATTCAGCATTTTAATCCCACATGCACAGTACTAGCTCTTTCTTCTCATTCTGTTAACTCCTCTCTTATCCCTTCTCTCTTCTGCCTTTACTCTCCATGCAGCACTCTAACAGTCTCCCATCACAGTCTCTGGTTCACCTTCCCTTCCACTTACAACTTACCATCACTTACCTCCTCCATCACAAAGTCAAAAAGTAGTTATCAATCAATATAACTAAAGCTAGAGCACTTGGGTATGGGTGAAGACTCTGCTCTTCCAAATCAAGAAGAGCACAAACTGTTCTGGAAAGATCACTTGCCTACACAAACGGAATCTGAAAATATATCACATTTTTGAGGAAGGGATTTCACACATTGATGAGAGACCAGTCAATCACCTGCCATTCAGAAACTCAAAACAGACTATGTTCAGCTTCCAGAGGCAGACTGCTAGGGAGAATGCTACCAGAGGACAGCAGACATCCATACTACAAGTGAACAGGTGTTTCCTTGCTCTGTGCTAGCAATTTACTCTGTGTAAAATTTGTGTGGAAGGCCCATAAAGTCTTGCTAGGAACAGGGTAAACAACCAAGTGCTTAGGAGCAAAAGCTGGGTCTTGACTGCACATTTATAAGTGCCCTAGAAACTAAAATACTGGCGATTCTGCTCATATCCAAAGCTCAGATGGCAAATTGAAAGCACTTGTGAATAGCTCATCCCAAATACTTCACATTCATGCATAATTGATACACCCCTGGGTACAATTCTCAAATGAAATAGATGACATTTGGAAGAAAAAGAAGTTGAGGTAGTAATAAACAGGAGGAACATTTGGAAGGCTACATTATGCAAAATACCTCACAAAGGGCAGATCCTAAATAACCACAACACAGAAGCCAAATTTGTAGATGACACAGTTAAAAAAGCAAAAGAACAAAGAACAATGGTGTCAGACCTTTTGCAGTCAAAAAGGATAATTTCATATCATATACCCAAGCCAATGTTTACCCCTTACTTAATGCTGCCTTCTCAGCCAGCTCTTATGTTTGATTTTTACGCTAGTAACTGTTTTGGTGCTGTGTTTGGGAATAATATTGGTAACACACTGATGTTTTAGTTGTTGTTAAGTAGCACATATCCTCAGGATTGCTGAGTTTCCCATGCTCTTCCAGCAAGCACGTGCACAAGAAGCTGGGAGGAAGCATGGCCAGGACTCTACTCCAGCAGAAATCAGGACACCAGCTTGGTACCACTAATGCTGTTCTTACCAAGACTGGATCTTTCCATTTCTTTGGGCCTCTCTTCACTGTCTTCCCACTTCTCTAAGTGTTACATTTAGAATAAAATGCAAGGGACAAGCACCTTCCCAATCTCTTCCCAGCTAGCTTTTGGGATATTCTACAGAGCCTTTTCTTTGGTTGCCCTCTCTTCTCCTTCTGCTTTCTGTTTTGAGCAATTTCAATCTGCATTAGTGCACAGATCCAACTAACATTTGTGTGCTGAAGATGGGTACATCCCTGTGTGGTCTGCACATGTTCATCACAGTTTCTAGCAAGATCTTAATGGGAGAAAATGGCAGAGTTGATGATGCAAGCCCAACATGGCTTAAAAAGGAGCTCTTTGTTTTCCTTCCCATGATATGCCTCTTCCACATGACTTCTTTGTCACTGAGGACAGTACATCTTACCTGCACAGTATATCAACAATCTGGTAAACAAGGTCACGCTTGCTTCTTTCAATGCTACCCTTCTGCTTGGTTGGAAATAACCACTGACCTCTGCAAAGCTCTTTCCTTTTACTCTTCAGTACCTTTTAGAAGTCCCACAACATAACATGACTGCTAATTTATGCATTGCTGCTTTGTTGGGCTCCCTCTGTGCAACTGGCAACCCAGCCCAGGTCCATAATTAAGGCCTTACTCTGGTGCCACACAGTTGCACCACAGTGGCTCCGATTTTCTACAAAAAACACTGTTGAACTATGAGAAAGTGTGTAAGTGACGGTATGTAAGTGAAAAGGTATATCATAGAATCGTTATGGTTGGACAAGACCTCCACAATCACGAAGTGCAACCATCACCCCCATGCCAGAATGCCCACTAAACCATGTTTCCCAGTGCCACATCTACTACATAAGCTGCGAAGCCCTTGAACTCGTGCTGGTTTTGTTACTTTCAGGGTTGAAAGCAGTATCTAGCAACTTGTTATAAAGGTAAGGAGTTTATTAACAGAGAAGTGAAGGGATTTAAAAGATAGGAAAATGATGAGCTGGATGTTTTTTGCCCTCTGCCCACTGCTTTTCCTCCCTCTTTCTCCTGGTACCCACCAGCACCATGTTCCAATGTCATGAAAACCAAATCTCACTCTATTGAAACAGAGAAAAGGAGGAAAACAAACTGATACAGAACATAGCTGTCCGCCACTTATCCCAAATAACTCGCAAGTTCGGAAAGAAAGTCTGCTGCGCATCCAGATGCGGATAACTCCAAAAAGATGGCAACTACAGAAGTTCAAAAGCAGTAGCCTTCTGAATTCCACTAACTCCTTTGGTGAATAGGACCATGGGAAGGGATATCCAGCTGTCTTGTTTCTGTGGAAATGGCATCAGTCTCACAAGCAGAAGATTGTTGGTTCAAATCCCACCTGTTCAAACAACTACAGAACTAAATTGACTTGCAGTGGGAGACAACTATGCAGTTTCAGCATCAGAAGCTTCAAACACCAGAGATAGGAATGGAAAAATCAATTTCATTGCCACCTGAAAATAGACACGAGGACTGCATGTAAGCTCTGGGAGAGTTTTTTTGCATTAGGTCACAGTCAGATGCTTGCTTTTCTCATTCATCTAGATCAATTGTAATATTATCAAGAGAAATGAATGGGGCTGGCCATCACACATCTACAAAACTACCTCCTCATTCAAAACTGGTAAGAAGATAACTGCAATTTAATTGAGATCTGAGATTCTCTAGTGCTGACAGTACAGAACCACATGCATTAAAAAGCCCGAGGAAGGAAGCAGACAGTAGTTCCTAACCACCAGTGACTCACAAATGAAGGTGATCAGATGTCCTGGGATCCCCTTCTAGCCAAAGCCTGACCTTGAGAACATTAAAGCAGCTGCTACATCTGTGCGTTCCAGATGTAACTGCTCCAGCAAGAGAAAAATTATCAGGGTGCTGTTTAAAGAAACCCAGGGGCTCACACTAATCTCTGGATGAACTTAAGCAGGCTGAAACACCAACATTTCCGAGCAGCTTTATTAAACAAATGCACAGATGGCTAACTGTCCTGCAACTCTGACCTTGAAGACAGAACTCACTCCTGGTTTATCCCTCTCTTCCCGAACAAGTGAATGCACTTCCGTGGTGCATTAGGAAATTATGAATTCTTTGGGGCATCATCCCAATTTCCCTACATTCTGGAAGTAAATTCTTGCTCTGTAAAATCAACAGAGTTACTAAATGTTGCTGCTGACTGTACTTACTCAAAGAATGAACTACAGCACCTACTCTAAAAGCATATTGGTACATTGGTTGGGGGTTTATTTACCACAGATGAGAGCTCTGACAGTGATCTGCAGTGCAACCTCACATATCTTCCTTCACTAGATGGCTGCTCTTCAGGGAGGAAGCCATTTCTTACCCTCTCCTGAACGGGTCATACTGATCCAGGATGCACTGCTTCTAATTTCACTACAGTGTAAGTCAGTGATTGTTTGGCAGCATGGGAAGTTTCAAGCTGCAGAGACACAACCCTTTTCCCCAATCTCTTCTGACTCATCACTTCAGGATAAGCAGTGGAAAAGTAGAAGCTCAAATTCAGCCCCAGCGCAAGGATCTAAAGGACTTCATAAATTAGAATGACACCTTTCACAGGGATATTAGTGAAAATGAAATGCATTGTTGTAATAATAAATTAAACTTGAATAAAATCAAATGCAGAGCCCATAGACTTGGGGGCAGGGAGAGAAGATGTGAGAAGGGGAAAGTGTTCAGAATGTCCTCAGCCAGGAAAGGATGGACACATTCACAAAGTAATGTCATCTTCATCACAATACTCATTTTTTTAAACAAATAATTAGGTTGATGAGTTAATTCCATTACTGGCTATCACAGTGATTAACTGCCTGACCACACCTTTGCAGTGGTACCAGCCACATCCTGCCTTCCATTTTGTGGATTGATGGCTCTTTGGGTCAGAGACTGTCTTTAGGGTTGTGTTTGTGCCATGGGTCTGTGGTTCAGGATGAATGGGAATAGCCTGTTCTGCCTGAGTCCCCAGGGATTCAGTGCAAGGCACCAGCTTCCTGTGCTTCCTTCATCTTTAAAATGACCAAGAAAACCTTATTGTGAAGGTGGAGCTAAGCAAGGAGTAAGCATTATAGAATCATTCAGGTTGGAAAAGATCTTTGAGATCATTGAGTCCAACTATTAATCAACTATCCCAAGGCCACCCTGTCCCTAAGCTCCAGATCTACATGACTTTTAAACACATCCAAGGATGGTGATCCAATCCCCATCCTGCGCAGCCTGTTCCAAGGCCTGATGACCCTTTCCATGAAGATTTTCATTAATGCACAATAGAGAGTAACAGTTACTCATGACCATATTTCTTCTTTATGAGACACACAAGAAGAGGAGAGAGCATGAAAAAAGAGTGCTGCCAACCACATTTATGAACAAACCTTCAGACCTTTTCAGAGAAATGAGAATTGATACAACTGTGTTTTGATTTAGTAGATAACTGACTCAGCAAACACTCTAAGAAAGAAGGAAATACTTCTAAGCTGCTTTGATCATTTAAACTGCAATCAATATATTAACACGCTGGTTTGAAAACTGTCTTAGCGGTAGGCAACACATCTTTGGGGCAATTTTGTCTGGTCCTGCATTTTGGTTACAATAACCCCTGCCAATGCTACAGGCTGGGGGATGAGTGGCTGGAAAGCTGCCCAGCAGAAAAGGACCTGGGGGTGCTAGTAGACAGCCAGCTTAGTATGAGCCAGCAGTGTGGCCAAGAAGGCCAGCAGGATCCTGGCCTGGATCAGGAATAGTGTGGTTAGCAGAAGAAGGGAGGTTCTCCTGTCCTTGTCATCAGCCCTTGTGAGGCCTCATCTAGAGTACTGTGTTCAGTTCTGGGCCCCTCATTATATAAAAGACATGGAGATGCTGGAGCATGCCCAGAGGAGAGCTACCAAGCTCATGAGGGGTTTAGAGGGCAAGTTGTATGAGGAGAGACTGAGGGGCAGGGTTAGTTTGGAGAAGAGGAGGCTAAGGGGGGACCTCATTGCCCTCTACAACTCCCTGAAGGGAGGTTGTAGAGAGGTGGGTGTTGGCCTCTTCTCCTTGGTGACTGATGACAGAACCAGGGGCAATGGTCTGCAGCTGAGGTAGTGGAGGTTTAGCTTAGATCTTAGGAAGAAATTCTTTACAGAAAGAGTGGTGAGGCACTGGAACAGCCTTCCCAGGGAGGTGGTTGAGTCACCATCGCTGACGGTATATAAGAAATGTGTAGACATGGTGCTAGAGTGGAAGGCATGGAGGGGATTATTTTGTGTGTTCCATCAATCAGATATTCATGTTTTTTGTTGTAGTGGGTATGGTTGGACTTGGTGATCTAGTAGGTCCTTTCCAGCCATGATTATTCTGTGATTCAATATATCAGAGGGAAATGAGGAAACCAGTGAGAAGATGGAGCAGATCAGGCCACGTGAGGTCCTGCAAGCTGGTATTGCTCCTCTTATTGCATTAGAAAGAAATACATGAGAAAGCCCAAGCTTTATCCTGCAGCAGCTGCTGCCACCTTGATATCCGGCATCAAGGACAAGTGAAAAAGGTGACAGTATTAGTGTAGTTAGGCTGCCTACTTTGCCATTCAGCTCTCCTATTCACTGATGCTCTGCTTAAGAAATTCTGAAGCAGAGATAACGATGTGAAAGTGTGCACCCATCTTAAAACACAGACTTAACTGTCAGGATGGACTCAGACTATCTGCATTATGGAAGACAGAAAAGCAATCTAATAACAGCATCTGTATGTTACATGGATAAGCCTATGCACTTTCTTACATGCACAAGCAGTAAGTAGTTTATACGCCACTGCTGTCCATTACTGCCTTATTGGGCTGCATTTTGAACAAAACTCACTTAAAAATAATAATGAGCCAAACAGAAGTATTTACTCACATTCAGGAAAGTGGTTCAGAGATCTGTTCATGAGTAGCAGCAGACAGCGGAATCTGGGGAGTCAAACAGCTACAACTCCTAACAACAGCCTTGTGCGCTGCCAACCACGAGCCCACAGAGCAGCTCAGCATGTGGCTTCAAAACACTGGTATCAATTTTGTATTAGGAAAACCAGACAAATCTTTTCAACACAAGAAAAGCTGGGATGACTCCACACAGTGATCTTCTACTATCAGGCTCATCGTTCACATTTAGGGGACCTTCTTTCAGGTTAGAAGCATCATGGACTTCTTGAGTTTCCTTCAGTTCTTGAGAGCCAGTCACACGTAGCTCACTTCCTCTCTCTGCCTGGGCTGCCTCACCTTCTCATAGATATATGTTACTCAGGCTTGTGGAACTGAACTAGCCTGATTTATGCAGTGGTTATAGTTATATTTTGTCCTGCATAAAACAATTTCAATGTCAACATGTGACAACAATGGAGGAGGGAATTCATCCGGAGAGGTTACAGAGTTTCTTCATCTTTCCAAGTGGGTGCTGTCAGGCTTTTCTGACAGCAGACAGGTGACAGACCAGTCAGTCCTTAACTCTCTGGCAACAAGCCTTTCCTGCATGATGGCTGTTTCACATAAGATGGAGGGGAAGGTGTGCACAGGAAGAGATGAAATGGCAGATTTCTTCTTGCTTAGATTCATTATCTCCATATATTAAACACAGGGGGAAAAGCCGCAAACCAACATGTTCGTTTCAATGCAGTAAGAAACCCAAACCAAAATAAGTGCTTTGGATTCTGCAAGATCCCTTGCAAGTGTGACACACAAGTAGAGGTAGCTTTTCAAAAGACCCATGGTTGATCCCAGTCATCCCCAGACTAAGTTCTTTCATTTTAGCATAAGTGTTCAAATTCCTGTATATTCATCCTCCCCTAAGATCAATCTCACCCAATCATTTTAGCATGATGATAATTACAGCCAAGTCATGGAATGAAAATAGAAGGCAGCTGGTATGATGATCCTGGACGTCACCCTGATGCAAGTGAAGCATGAGTATCTAATTTATTAAAGGGAGCGGGGGGGTTAGTGTGGTGCTGAGCATCTACTCTGTTTAATTTGACATTCCATTAATTTACTCTCTCAGTGGACAGGACAGGAGTTACAACGCAATTATAGCTCTGAATCTGAAATCTGACATGTCTGAAGACTTATTAGTCTAGTGGCAGTTGGCAGGAGAGAGCATGGCAAAAAAGATCAGCAAACTTTGCTGTACCCGTTACGCTTCAGTAAAAAGCTCCACTTTGGACCAGTGGAATTCACCTTGGAGATCAAGGACACTGTTTCTGTGCAGCGGAGGACTTTCCAAAAGCCTTGAGAGTGCCAATGTCCAAAGACTCCAAGGACACTTCACAAGGTGAATCTATTCCATGGACAAAACAACTGCTTTAAAACCTGGCTGGAAGACGTATGATCCTAAACGTCGTCTTAGATTGAATAGCATTGCTGAAAATGCAAACCCTTGTTCCCAGCAAGTCTCTTTCCTTGCATAGCTCCTCAAACAGTCTAGTGATTCACACATCAAATTTTACTGTGAACAAATGTTCAATCACAGCAAAGTCACAGTCCTTGCAGCTTTGACATGCACTCAGCCTGAGCACACAGTGTCCACATCCTATCTGCACCACTGAAAGCTGCTTTGGCACCTGCAGGACACCATGTTTTCACTAAAGCTCTTGGGCAAAAGAAATCCCAGAAAATATCTGTTCCCTCAACTGTCAGCATCAAAATAAATGGCCAGGCCTTTACAAGAACTCTCAGAACCCATCAGCTTGGGAAATCTGAGAATTTGAAAAGTTGTCTCCAATGCTTTTCAACACTATAAACAAACCCTTTAACACATCATGCTCAAGCTCATACCTCACCCTCAAGATCTATCTGATTTTATTTCTTTGCTAGAGAAGGTGAACAAAGAGATGGAATACGAAAGCCTGCTAAAATCTTGCCCAAATGCCCAGCCTTATACCTTATTGATTCAGCCTGTTTGACACCTCTGGCTGCAACAGATGCAGCGTTATGCTTAGGAGAGAGAAGCTGACTCAGAAAAAAGATGTAAGTCGCAGCACCTAGACATGTAGATGAACTCACGGTGTACAAACACACAGACCTTCTAACTCCATTTCAACTGATTTAGTTTAGGGCTGGCAGCCAATAGGACAGTTATTACAGACAAGCATCCTCAGTTAAATCATAGAGCAAAATCAGGAACTTGTCATTTAGTATCTGCAGGAATCAGAGGGACCTGCTGCAAACAGACTGTAGCCCTCAGCAAAGCGATGAAGAGAAGCAACCTTCAGCCCTGCAATACATTTAAGCACCTGCTGGAACAGAAGCAAAACATCTGAAGAGGTAAAACCCACCTGGCAGATGAAACCAGTGGATGAGCACTGACGAACCCAGAGACTGAATTTCCTCTTTTTCCTCTTGCGCAGCTCCCTCTCCGTGCATGTGGCAATGAAAACAGGATCCTCATCGATCAGGGGCTCATGTAGTACCTATAATTGGCAAGAAAAGAAGCGGGGGAAGAAACAAAAGAGTACATGACTGCTGAAAAAAAAAAGGTCCTTTCAGTTCTTCCAAGGAAGTACAGTCCTTGCACTGTGCTTTTCACATCACCTAGCACCAAGAGGCAAAACCACTGTTGTTCAACAAAATCCAATGCCTAGCCAAGCACATTCCATTTTGAATGGCTGCTCTACACATGGTTCGCCAACACTGCAAGGCATGGCTCTCAGTTCTCACTATCAGATATAATTTAACATCCTCCCAAAACGTGGCCTCTACGTCTATCAGCTACAGTTCTATATCCCTCCAAAATCAACTGAGGAATGGAGGAGATGGCTAGCAGCATCCTTCTCCAAGATTCATCATTAGCTTCATCTTGCTTAGCAAAATGTCTTCCACCCAAGCATCCCCCACAGTATGTTGTAAGGTAGCTTTCTTGGTTACAGCAGAGGAAAACACATGGCAAAGAGGGAGAGAAATTAAGGGAGAAAAAGATATTTTCTGCTGCCACTTCAGAAGGCGGTAAAGAGACAGGAAACATTTTTTCTGGTGGGAGCAGCTTCAGGGAAGCCTCTTGTAACTCAGGAGCTGAAAAGTTTGACAAAAGGAGACAGAAAGAGAAAGGACCAGAGACAGAAATAGAAAAAGACAAGGCAGACTGGAGCAAGGAATGAATATCTGTAAGTGAAGCAATCTCTGCACCCTGCGTCAGGAGATGTAAGCAGTTTCCAGTTCCTCACAGCTGTTTTTGTTACTCTTCTCTCCATTACTTCTGTAGCAAAGTCTGTAGGTTTTACACTATAGAACCCACCTACAGAACAGCCCCACACCCTCCTTGGAGCTGCACAAAATACACACTGCACCATGAGCGAGTTGTCTCCATCACTCCATGGACATATTAAGGGGAAAAGAAAAAGTGAAAAGGCTTTACAAGATGTATCAGGGCAATAAAGAAGGAGGGAAAAGAACTCCTAATGAGAGCTGAAGAGAAGCAAATCAACTAGATGAGGAGCATTTAGACCTGAACAAAACTGGGCTGTTGAGAGAGGAAATCTCCAAGATATCCTGTGTCAAAAGAATGCAAAATAGAAAGAGGGTGGAGCTTGGTGAGTGAGTCAAAGATGATGAAGAGGTGGCCAGGAATATGTGTAGGAGTCAAATAAGCCTGAAAGCCATTTTTTCTCTAGGAAGATGAGAATCATGAAAGAAAGCGCCATGAGATAAGAGAGCTCACTCTTGCAAAAGTGGGTATTGCAGCAACAACAAGAATGGGGAATGAGGAAGGAGCAAATACCACTTTGGCAGATAAATAGATTTGAGCTTATATGAGGAGCAATGAAGCTGAGAATGGAGGCAGGTGAACCAACTAATAGGACTGGTCAGTGGCAACATAAAGAACCCAACCAGCCAGTGTCAGCACCAGAAGCAACAAACTGTCCCCTTTGAAAAGGAAATGGAAATCAGTTGTTGCAGCAACAGGTACAGCCCACACAGAACCTTGCCTGCAAAGTTCTTTATAGCTGCTGAGGCAGGAGTGACAGCACTTGTCTCCACACCCTCTCTGGAGGAAGCATGAAGAGCAAGCTCCACAGTTTTCATTTCAGTTTCCCTGCCCATCCACATTCTCTCCATGCAGCAACAGAAAATCTTGCCCTATTCTATTTTCATTCCCTCTTCCCAGCAGCTCAGTAGGGACTCCAGTGGAGCATTTGCCTTCTGGAAGAATGGGGAACAACTTAAACATTTGAGATAGGGAAAAAAGAAGCAGCTGTCTCCTAGGGGGAAGGAAGGGTTGAGAGTGTGGGTAGGAGAAGGATGGGAAAAGGTTTTCAGAATTCAGCTTCACTTTCTGAATTTAGGGCTGGCATGTCTTAATGCATCTTAGAAGGCAGAAAGAGTGTGTAGGGTAAGCAGGATGCGGCAGAGCTGCTGTGAGCAGAACTAAGGCTGTGCTGCCGAGGAGGGAGCTGAGCTAATAACAGAGGGTAAAAAATGTCCTCGAATTATGCTTACACAGCCTTTTATCTCTGCTGCTCTCCATCCTACATGGAAGATTCTAACAGTGGAACCACACCACTCAGTGGAATTGGGCAGGTTAGTGAGCCTTTACAGAAGCTGAGGCATGTATCCAGTCCCATCCCAAAGGATGTGATCCTCCCCTCTACACAGAAGAGGCAGTAAGGCAAAAGCAGATGAGGACACATTTAATATTTGCAAAGCACTGTCAGAATTCCCTGAGGTGGGAGTGTGAGATGCCCAGGTGGCCTTTGGAGAGAATGAGGAGTATTTCTTGTGCACCTTGAGAGAGGACGGTGAGCAAACAGAATGGATGAAGCTTTAAGAACAAACAGCTTTGTGTGCACTTCTCCTTGCTCACATCTGCATTTTGGTTTATAATTTGAACACTTGACAAGAGTGTTTTCAGATGGTCCTGTGAATGTTTTATGAGCCATTCAGAAGAAGACTGCATGTAAATGAAAGTGAGCAGCCACTGCTGCACGGGGAGGGCACGGACTCCTATTTTGGGCCATGAGAGTGACGTGCAACAAACATCTTGTATTCAGGAAGCCAGCAGCTGCTTATCACTGGTGCTTAACTGCTTACCCACCACAGCAGCCCTGCAAACACTGCTGGCAGGTTAGATGCAGCTTGTTCTCATCTCAGCCCCTGGTTGCATGCAGATGTGCACAACAGAGCACACATGCAGGCGTCAGAAGGCTTGGTCTGAAGAAGAAAGCACTGTGCATATCTGTGTCTAAGGCCATCTCCTGGTGTGATGGCCACTGGAAAAGAAAAAGCTCCTTTAATTCAGAACTCATCTGATTTATTTTACCCGCCTTTGAACATGTATGAATTATTGCCTGCTGGGATTGCTTTTCCCTCTAGGACTAGGAAAAAACCCTGTAGTGACTTGCTTTGATTTAGATGTATTTGGTCAGTGTTAATCAGCCTAGATCTTTCAACTGTTTCCAAGCACTTGCACTCTCACAGGTGACTTGGACTCACCTCTCCAGGTGAATGGATTCATTGGACAAAACAGCCAGCCACTGTCAGCAGTGACTTTGAGTGACTCTTTCCTATTTGAGATTAGGTCCAAAGACCTTTCCACTCCACAGTTGTACCTATCCTGCTCTCACCATAATCCACAGCCTTCTAGGCAAAGCCCAAAGCCACTACCTCCTTTGTGCTTGAACATTCTGGACACAATTTCCTTAGATAACAAACAACCTTGTCACCGAGATAGCTCATCTTCTCTTTGCTCCACATACATACTCCACAAACAAGGTGTACCTTCAGTGTCTCGGACAAACTTCAGTGGGTACCATCCAGTTGCAAACATTCCCCCAGGTAACTGCACCTGCATGCCAGATTCAGCCACTGTTCCTGCAATAGTAGCTTGTGCTTCTGCTCCTATTCCCCAAAGCTCTTCCTGTCTAAATTATCTACTAGTACCTGACATCTCTGCTCACATATCTAGCTGTCAGTTCTAATACCATGTTTCACTTGTGAGCATTTCCCTCCCCTCAGGACAATCCCTTACTATCTTTGTCAATGCAGACATCCCTTTTCTCCAGCTGCACATTTCACTGGCCAGTGAGTCTGAAAGTCAGACCTTACCTACAACTCCTTGCAAGGTCTTCTGAATCAGGCAGTGCCTGCATTTTCCACACTTTCTAAGTAACAGTTTTAGAATGTTACTCATGTTAGAGAAGCAACCCACTCACCCAGTTAAGTTTTCATCCAAGCCCACAGCCATCCAGCAATAGTTTTTCTTTTGGCCTCAATGTAAGGCAACTCTGTCCTAAAGACTGCCCCTGGAAAGTTGTTCTCCTAGTCCGAGTCTCACTGGCCACATCACTTTATTTCTCTCTGATAGCTCTTCTCCAGTATATCAGACAGATTTCTTTGTCTTCACTTTCAAAGTCCTGCTGGCCTATCCATGTTTTACTGATCTTCTTTGCCATCATTCAAAGATTAACTCCCAGCTCCATTGGAGCCATGATTTCACGCTTCTCTGCCTGTTTGTTCAGTCATCAGCCAACACTCTTTAAAGGGAAAAAGCCCCATCAGTTCTTACAGCACTCTATTATCATTAGGTAATTTAAAAATAGCCATGAAGGTTCATAATTTGCTGCTGTCAAACACTAAATGTGGCTTCACCAGGGAGTCAACTGTCCAAGTGCTAAGGAATGTCAGAAATCTACTTTGTTATTCAAAATTCTTATTGCTCCTCTGTCTGTCTTCTTCTTTGCTGACACCCCTACATACTTACGTCTTTGTGTCACAACCACAGAAGTCCCAAAACAGAACAGTCCTGGTTTGGGAACTGCACCCTTAGTCATAAAAATTGAAAACAGGAAAACTGAGATATGGAGTTGTAATTCACAAGTGCCCAATACCAAACCAACATCTGATCATGAGGACACAAGAGAGCTGGAGCTCATCAGCCTCTCTGTGTTTTCAGAGAAGCTGTTGTCTAATGCTGTGAGCTGCACTGGAAGAACTGCTTAGCTGTATCCTATGATACCGCCAAGACTGAAGCACAGACAAGTCCCTTAGTAACTGGCCAAACCTTAGCTCCATGCCCTTGGAGCAAGAGGCTAGAGTTGTGTTGCTCTTTTTGCCAGGAGGCTGACTCTGACCTGAGGTAATAACTGAAACTGAATGCTCCCAGCCAACATTTCACTGGGCAGATGCAGAATTGTTTGGTTCCAAGATGCCAAAGAGAAGATATTTGAAGATAGAGGGAAGAGATAAGTGCCCAGAGTTGTGCTCCTAATCTCTCCTACACCAGTCACGAGCAGCCTGAGACAGCAATCCTGTCTAGTCACATCCTGCTGACAAGTATATAAATACTCAGCAGGCACAGAAGGAAATTTGAGCAGTAATAATGTTTTCCTCAGCTCCTCTGGTTTCTGGAATTCATAGAACATCCCTGGCAGGTGAATACCCTTGAATTTGTTGTTGTTTATCTCCAGAGCCCACACAAAGCTTCTTTTTTGTCCTCAGGCTTCCACCCATAGACAGTACACAGCTACAAAGCCGAGCAGCAAAGAGATTACATCAGTTCCAGAAACAGACCTAAAATTCCCCATCTTGTTGCTCAGATAGGGAGCAGTTAAATGCAGAAGATGTTGGGGAGGGACAGGATGCTGACAGACCATTCCTGTCATTCTTATCCAATCTGGGTCAGAACGCTTTTTTTGTACTGCAGAAGATATTGTAATTTATTACATCGTTTTATTGGGTTTGGTTTATGGGCACAGACCTCTCACTGTTTCCTTGCATAGAAACTGTGGAATCATTCTGCATTTTTCAGGGGAGGTTACACATGAGAATAAGCCCCTAAACACTCTCCAAACAGGAATTCCACTTGCATAACCTTTGCTGGCTCTAGAAAAGTTCAAGTTCATAGAAGAAATAGCTGAAGGCAGGTGTTACACTGCCTGCTAGATGCATACTGTCTGCTCTGTCCGTTGGGATGAACTAAACATGGCAGCTTCCTAAGCTGTGTTCTCAGAGGCCACACTACCGGAGAAAGAAAGGCAGTAACAAATCTACCTACAAGCCCAAACAGCCTTGCTACATCCAAGGATGTAGCAAGGAGCCAAAGTCATTCCTCTGCTCGATTCCACTGACAAAATGTTAGCCTGCAGCCTAAGCTCAAGCCACCTGGCTACAAGTCTTATGTTAAAGATAAAGTTGTACCTGTATCTTTCATCTTGAAGTTGGGATTCCAGGTACCACTGACTATAGCAATCTGGGCCCCTTTTCCCAACATGCTTTCAGAGGCAGCACATCCAGAGACCCATCTGAATGCGTCTTTTCCTTTGATTTTTCCCCTGGTTTCTGTGCAACTAGGTTATTATTTTGAATTATTTCTATTATTTCTCCCTGGCCCTGACATTCTGGGTTTGATGTTTACTGCAGCTTGCTAATCTGCTCTGAAGACAATTTCCAAGGAAAGGTCTTTCATGCTGTTTTCAGCAGTGGGGTCCACATCTCCTGAGGCAGGTAACATGCAGTCCTGCCTGATGATACCCAAGAGAACATTAGGAATAAGGATCCTCTGGGACAACCCCTGGAACACTCCCCATTAGGCTACCAGTGCTACACTAGAGTATTTTTAAAAACAGCTTCTTTCTCACAGAATTATTTTTGAAGCTGCATTTTAGTGCTTTTTGTTCTGCTCGATACCACTGAAACTGCTGTATAGAAATCACTGATGAAAACACTGACAGGTGAGCAGACAAGTGAAAGGGGAAGGAAGAGGACTGGGCTGTCACTATTTCTCCCACCTCTTCATTGTTTTTAAAGTAGTGCCTCCTCACCAAGCTCAGCACAAGTATCTTGCTTGTGCAGATCCGGATGCTTTGCGACTGCAAATAGGACATTATGTTTTTGTCAATTTGGTTCTCAAACCTTGCTCAGGAGGGGGGAAGTGAGAATGGATACACATGCAAATCAAATTTTATCCTGTGATGGATATGCACTCACAGCATGTCCACAGCACACCATTATAAGCATTCACATTACACACAGTCATCACATATCTGAAGCCTTTATTTTCTGCCCATTGAAGCCAGCGGCCACAAGGATTAGATTTCATACCTTAATGAGAACTCGATCTCAACAATCCTGTGTCTCTCTCTGCCTGTTTTGTCTTGATGGAAATGCACCTTGCTGGCATGGCTTAGTGAGAACACTTCCCTCCTCCCATTCTCTACTGAATTACACAGGTTTGGGTTTTATTTTCTCTAAAATATAAAAATCCTATAATCACTCCCAATTTATGTAAACACTTCAATGGAAGTGATACTGGTATGGCTTTGTTAATTTTCTGCAGTGGGCAAAAGTGGGATGCTTCACAGAGGAAGCAGAAAGAAAAAGAGGACAATGGACAAAATGCCCTTTTCCAAATGTCTAGGTGAAAACATTCTGTTCTGAAAATACAGAGTTAATTGAGAAGCTATTGCAAGCAGTAACATATTTCATGCTTATTCCTTCTTCTTTCCAGACTTCTGACCATGACCAATAGCAGCAGCTCCAATAGGAGAATGTTTATAATGGAACAGTTTAAAAAGCATATGATGAATATTAAGAAAGGTTATAAAATTGTCCAAGTGTACAGCTGTAGTCAGACAACCACCAGCTTCCTAAGTTTCTATATTTAGTTCTTATATTGACTGCTCAGTCTATGGAGCAGTGTCTCTACAGAATGACATTCTGCTGTACTCCCTAACTGCAGCTGGAAATGAAAACTCACCAGAGCCCTCTTTGCTTTTATCCCTGGTAGCCTAGAAATGTTTTCAGTTCACCAGCACTTTGGTGACAAATGCACACATGAACAAGGTTTTTCCATGGAGGCATCACCCATCATGAGAAACAGGAATGGCATGGCCCAAGGCATGGGCAGTGCTGAGGGGCAACTGACAACCAGGAGTGAAGGCACCTGCCCCTTGATCTTCAGGCAGATGAGCTCTGCACTTTCAGTAACAGCAACACATAAGTTAGATGTTCCCTGCCAACAGGTTAACTCTTACCTGGGCTTGTGAAGGTTTAAAAGCAGAGTCAAAGCCATTCTGCAGAGAGTCCAGAAAAGGCTGGATTTTGTAGAGGCCATGTGTTGTCTGGCTCGAGCGGAAGGCCACAACGTGGAAGTACTTCAGGATCTTCTCGAAGCGTGATTGTGTCATGATAAGTGCAATGCTTTTGTTGCTGTAGAAGCCACTGCTCCAGATGCTGAGAACAGACTCACAGTGGTGGATACTGGTTGATATCATGTAGCCTAGAAAAGCCTTCATTTCCGTCAAGGTGACATCAATCCAGGAATCATCACTACCGAACCTCTCCTGGTATTTCTTGGCATACATGTTGGTTTGGACCACCATATTCTTTAATACGTTGTCTGGGACAAAGAGCTGAAAAAAGTCCATGGCACTGGCAGTCAGGGGCATTTTTCGTGTTGGACCTAGCACAAAAGCGAGAAGGGAAGATAAGTCCACTCCTAATCATCAGAAGGCACATCCAACATCAGCTATTTAAAGGATTGTCTTTGCTAAAGGAGAAAAATAAGGCCAAAGTGATGCTCTTTTCAAAGTGCACCCGATGGCAGATACACCTCATAAGGAAACTTCCCCTCTACATTCTCTGCCTTCCTCCTATAAGGTACAAATGCAAGACACTCTGCACAGCTGCTTCTCTACACACGCTTTAGTTTGCAGCTGCAGACTTGTGAGGCAACATACATTTAAGTCCTGGGCACTTAGAACTCAATACTGCTTTTTCTTCTGCACCTCCAGTTCCTGCCTAGTTCATTGTCATTAACCTTGTGACATTCAGATCTGTTTCTGCTCCAAACACAGAGCCACGGAGATGATGCCTATGCACTTTTCAGTTCTGTGTCTCTGCCACCACAGTGGAGCCATATCTTGTGCTCTGACATCCCCACGAGAGCACAATACCAGAACAAGTCAAGAACCCCACGTGGCTAGTGTCACTGCCTCATTCCACATGGAATATTTTTAGTATTCCAGTGAATACACTGGTCCTCTTCCTCCTCTAATGTAATAAACCTTGCAGTCTCACTCTATCATTACTCTTGCACGTCCTCTGCCAGTTTCATTCATCCCATAAGAAAAGGGGGGTAGAGGGGAGGGAAGGAGAGTATCTAAAGATTGGCAGCACTGTATCAGTGTAACAAGGTTATCCAGTCAGACACCAGATTACATTATACTGAATTAGGAACATCAAGCCTGCAATATGAGGGACGCAGACTGCAGTCCTTACAGCCCTCTCTACTCTGATCCCTTCTATGAGCTAATTAAGTTTGATTTTTAAAGTAGTGGTTTTCATGCTCCCACCACATAGCAATGGACTAGTCATGATGTAAAAGCTGGGGAGGCAAGGGCGTTCTTTATTCTCCTGCAGAAGCAGTAACAACTAATTCACCTGAGAGGGAAAGCACAGACAAACCCAACAGACAGGGCACTGCTTAAGAGCACCTCTCCACCTCTGTGCAAAGTGTCACTACCCCAAACTAAGAGCTGGATACAGCAAACTCCGTGTGGCAGTTTCACCAGTTTCAGCCTTGGAACTATCCGAAAAACACTCCTGACTGAAAGCGGGAGGCACACAGATTCTCATGTGAGGTTCTACCTAACAGAAGTAGTTGGACTTGCTCTTAAAGGTTTGGGTGCACTCTGGTGAATTCAAGCTATTGGAAGGACAGAAAAATAGCAGCCACACATTGAAACAGCCAACACATGAGGTGGAAAATGCTACCAAAAAACGGATATTGACAAGGTGGAAGTGAAACAGTTCAGCTGAAAGCACATTCCTCTATACAGCAAGGCTGGAGTACAGAGCCCCATGCAAACAATATTCTGGCAAGGACAGAGCAGAAAATTTCGACTTAAATGATAAAAGGTTTTCATCATCAAGTGAAAACTACGGGGCTAGAATAGATATACTTACTTAACCTGACATTCTATTGCAAAATTAAAGCCTCTTAACACAGTTCTCCCCCTGATCAGGAGAGCTGTATTTTGCTATCACTCACTGGACTGTTATAGCTGACATAAAAATGCTCCACACATGATTTCATGTGACTGACTTAGAGTACCTCACTTCCTCCTTCCCCACAACATAATCAGGGTTTGACACTCTGCAGCAGATATGGCTTTCTGATAACAGCATACCACGCAGAGCATGCTCCTAGTCCTACAGAAACTGTTGAGTAGTTGTTGAATTCAACCCCAGTGACCACACAACCTTCCAGGTAGAGAAAGGGCAGTTTTTTAATGCTTGCCCTTAGAAGTGGAAGCTGGGACAACATTTTAAATCTGGCCTACAGCAACTAAAACACATCCATATACAGCATCAAGTCTTAAGCAGTGAAGTATGTCACTCTTGAGGTGGATGGATATGGTATAGGCTGGACTTCATCTTTCAGAAGTCAAGAGCAATCAGAAGCACAAAAGGTACTTTTCTGTGTAATTAAGTTTTCCTTGAAAAGCCACGGCAGAAAACTGTTCAGTATACCAGACAGGACAATCCTTTCTTGCTCATCAGTCCTGCTCCAGCCACACAGATCCTCCTATCTGTTCTCCTTGAAATAAATAGGCAAGCTTTGTACCTCACTGGCCATGCAGAACCCACACAGCTCTAATAAAAGTGAGCTGAATCACTTTCTGACTCAATCATCAACATAATTGTTGACTAAATATAATTCTCAAAGTCTTTGTATAATCTCATTGTCTTAAAAAACAGCCTGTATTGGCAAAGTGAGCACAATTGATTCATAATTTACTGATACACAATAAAACAAAAGCAACATCGAATTTCTGTAAGAAGATAGCTGAATTTTTAACATTAAGTGGATTCTGCATAGTTAATGAGTAGGCTAAAAGAAATTACACAGATATAAGCCATCTATAGAGCCAACTGCATAAGAAATGTAAATAGTGGATTTGTACCTGGTGTTTTTACATTGACTTCAATGGCACTTACTCAGAGAATACTGACATGAAAGAGTTCAGTGTTCCATGCATGTGTCATTTACCTTTCAAAGCTTTACTCAGTGAAATAAAATAGCAGCTTTGCCTACTCCTCCATTTTCAGAATGAATATGCTACTATGACTGTATGTAAAACCCAGATCTCTGCCTTCAAGTGCATGCATGGAAAAGACACTTATGTAGGGGATTTTGCTTTACAAACCAAATGGGGTTTCCAATATGAGCTATATAGTCAAGAGGACAAAAGCACTTGGGAGTTTCCAAAAATACAGCTAGACCCTGTGTGCTTAGGGCTTGCTTTAAGTCACTTTGCACAACATGCAAAATAGCATAAACTTCTGTCACGATACAACACACAGACACACACACAGACACACACAGAGTCTCCTCCTTCCTTCTCAGGCTGCGAGAGTTGGGGCTGTTGACTGCAGAGGACAAGACTCTGGGGGGACCTTATAGCAACCTTCCAATACCCGAAAGGAATCTTGTAAGGTGGTTTGGGAAAAGCTATTCACAAGGGCATGGAACTACAGGATCAGAAGTCATGGTTTTAAACCACAAAAGAGTAGATTTAGACTGGGCATCAGGAAAAAGTTCATTAATAGGAGGGTGCCGTATCACTGGAGCAGGCTGCCTAGAGAGGTGTTAAAGGCCCTATCCCTGGAGAGAGTCAAAGTCAGACTTGATAGGACTGTGAGCAATGTGTTCTAGTCCTGTAGATGTCCCTACCTGATGTAGAGGAATTTGACTAGATGACCTTCAGAGATCCTTTCCAACACAATCCATTCTACGATTCAATTCTATGATTCCTTGTCAGTCTATGTACAAACAACATCTTGCCTGTGCAGTGAGCAGCAATCCTCTTGCAAACTATTACTTCTGTTTGGTCCCATTTTGAACAGGATCACAGGTTTGCGGGCTGGAAGGGGCCTCAGGGATCATCTAATCTAATCTCTTAAAGAAGGATACAGTTTAAATGAGCTGGTCCAGAACTCTATGCAGCTGAGCCTTGTCTAAAGTTGAGCAATGCACCACTTCCCTTGGAAGATCATTCCACTGCCTAACAGCTGTGAAAAACTTTCCTCACAAATCCAGTTGGAAACAAACCTGGAGCAACTTGCAACCATCCCCCCTTGTCCTTTCCACATGACTCCTTGTGAAAAGGGAGTCTACATCCTCCTGGTAGCCACCCTTGATGGACTGGAACGTAGCTATAAGGTTCCCCCCCAAGCCTAGTTCTCTCAGCCTTTGCTC
>VZRI01000950.1:0-42015 GCA_013397515.1 Upupa epops | reverse complement strand
TTCCAGTCCCCTGATCATCCTGGTTGCCCTTCTCTGGACCCTTTCCAGTCTATCTGCAATTTTTTTTTATAGCAGGGACAAAAACTGAACACAGTACTCAAGGTGTGGTCTGACCAGCACTGAGTAGAGAACATATTTACCTCTGCTGGTGATGGCCTTGTTAATGCAGCCCACCACCCTGTTGGTCCTCTGCCACAGCAGCACTCTGCTAATGTTGAGCTTGCTATCCACCAAGACCCCCAGGTCCCTCTCTACAGGGCTACTCTCCAATCAGGTGGATCCCAGTCTGAGCTGCATTTGAGAGTTGTGTATTCCTGTGTGCAGGACCACGTACTTCTCCTCATTGAACTTTATGAGGTTCCTGTTGGCCCACTCCATCAGCCTGTCCAGGTCTCCCAGGCAGGTTCCATTTTCTGCTTTGCACTCTGAGGGAATGTCTTATCCCAGAGCCACTGCTATTTAAATTGTAATAATAGACTCCAAATAAACAAAGAAGCTAAGCAGGGAAAGCCTGCACTGGAACCATGATGGTGGAGCAGAGGCTGGCACCTCGCCCTCCCACTGCACGCATTGCAGAGCTCATTTTGGCTCAATTCAGCTCAAAGCAAACTGCACCAGCTTTGCTGGGTCCAGCTCCTGGAGAGACAGGAGGCTGCATGCACAGCTTCTCAGCAAACGTGTTCACTGCAGAACAAACAGTGGGAATGAAAAAAACGAATACAAAACTTCTGTGTGACCATCCTTCAGGCAGCCCCTGTGCTTCCTCCTACAATCTCTAGTCCGCTCTGTAGAGACTGTGTCTCTACCAGTCACAGTCTTCCCTCTGCTCCAGCCCCACCAGCATTTCTAGCCTTTCTCACTGAGCAGCATGTTAGGAAAAAAGTAAGAGCTTCAAGTGAACGAACTGCTTTTTCCTTACTTAACTGGTTTGCAAAACTAGTCTGAGCACATTTTAAAGAGTTTAAGTTAGCTTTTCCATTTCTTCCTGTTCTGATTACCAACTTGTTATTTAGTAGTGCAGAGTTCACAGACTCAGAATAAAGGATGAAAACTTCAAAACCGACTGTAATCTATTGGTGCTTACAACATCAGATACAAATCTTGAGAAGGTCAAAAGCATTGTCATTTCAGGGAAGATAAATCAGATGTGTAAGAAGAAAACACAGTGGAAGCAAATTCTCCTTTTGCTGTGCTGTGTAAAAAAACTTGGTGTTCTTACTCAAAGAGATCATCACCTCCTCACATTGAGACTCCGGGTATTACCATAGGTGTGGAACCGAACCTTGTACAGCACTAATCCAAGGCTGACTCTGAAATTAATTTAACTTCATTAGCAACTTGGCAGACCTCAATACTCCTGAGTCAGGCACAAGAGTGATGGAAGCATTGGTTTAAGAATGTAAAAGTCATTTTATTATGCTTTGTGAGCAAAAATCTTACAATTTATAGTCATGCATGAGGACAGTCCTACTAGATCTGCTGAATACAGATAACATACCTGAGAAAAATCTACCCAGAACCCGTTATTTTTTGGCAATCAGGAAGTATTTTCTGCTCTGACTTACGGCACAGCTTTCAAAGAGCAGGGTTTGGAAAGCCAATTAATTCCTTCTTCCTAAATCCAAGCAATTAGTGACTGTTTGATATTCCTGAGAAGGTACTCTTCTGAAACAACTCATGTTGTACACTTTCAGGTCTTATTTAGTGAACATCAAACATTGCTGATGGAAGATTTCTGTCAGAAAATACAAGTTCATAAAAAAACTCACAATGTTTTCATGGAAAGTGTCAATCAATTAAACATGAGAGACAGCTTAAGCAATGTCTTGTCTTTCTCAAGGAGTACAGGCCAAGACAAAGAGCTGAAAAAAAAGCAACCAAATCAAAACAGATGTTCTAGGATTTCACAAGTGAGATTTTTCAGAATTTTTGTTTCACGCTGAGTTACCTCAAGTAAGCTTTAGAAGAACTGGAGCTTATCTGGCTTGACAGAAAGTCTGTTAGCCTATCGTCTCTATTCTTAATGGCTTGGAAGAAATATACATCAAAACTTTCTCAAACCACAGCCAGTGTGATGGCCTTACAAGCCTGTTAAGACAGCTTGAAGGGAGCCCACGGAATGGTTGTCTCCTGCATTCCATTTCAGTTTATTGCAGGAACTGGGCAGCAAGAATCCAGGTTTTTAATGTAGAATATTGTGCTGTATGTATTTTGTTCATTACAAAGAGATGCCAAAGCTTCAGTGACAAGTCTATTTTGTCAGCTGAAAGGAGTTATAAAATCATAAAATTGTATAGGTTAGAAAAGACCTTCCAACCATTAACCCAACTGTCCCAAGGCCACTGCTAAACCCTGTCCCTAAGCTCTAAGATCTCCATGACTTTGAAACACATGCAGGGATGGTGATTCAACCCCCTTCCAAGGCAGGGTGTTTTAACGCCTTATGATCCTTTCAGTGAAAAACTTTTTCCTCATGTCCAACCTAAACTTCTCCTGGTACAACTTGAGTCCAGTTCCTATTGTCCCATCAGCTTTTACTTGTGAGAAGAGACCAATTGCCACCCCTCTACAACCTCCTTTTAGGTAGATGTAGGCAGAAATAAGCCTCTCCTCAGCCTCCTTTTCTTCAGATTAACCAGCCCCAGCTCCCTCAGCTGCTTCTCAAAAGGTTTGATCTCCAGATCCCTCATCAAAATCCTACTTTATACCAGGTCTGGTTCTGACCAGTATTTTAGGACAAGCAGATGTTTGCCCTAAATGTTTGTGTAATAGAATGAAGGTAGATGATTCCTACTTTCCTTTAGTACTTCCTAGCACAAGAATCATAGACAAACGATCAAAACATAAGTTCATAGAATGGTTCATGTTGGAAGGGACCTTAAAGATCATCTAGTTCCAACCTCCCTGCCATGAGGAGGTTGCTCAAGGCTCCATCCAACATAGCCTTGAACACTTCCAGGGAAGGGGCAGCCACAATCTCCCCGGGCAACCTGTTCCACTGTCTCACCACCCTCATCATGAAAAATTTCCTCCTGACTTCCAGTTTAACCTCCCCTCTTCCAGCTGGAAACCATTCCCCCTGGTCCTACCAGTACAAGCCCTTGTGAACAGCCCCTCCCCAGCTTTCCTGTAGCCCTCTTCAGGTACTGGAAGGCTCCTCTTCTCTAGGCTGAACAGCCCCAACTGATCCCTACTGTGAAGTTGCCTGGAGCTCAGAGCTACACCATGAGAAAGCAATAAAAGCCTCCCTCCTAAGCAAACATTATATTTGCTTTCTTCACAAGAAAGAAGAAACTGGATGCAGTCCTTCCAAAGACTTCTTAAACCATAAGGCAGCATATGCTTCTAGGTAAGTTTTTACTAGGTCACCTTCCTCCAAAAACTTATTTTGTCCCCTTGCCTGGGAAGATGGTAGCACACACATCTGCTTTACATTTTGTTTCACTGAAGTTTATTCCAAGCTCTTTAGCAGAGTGCAATTTGCCTGCCCTTTCTCAGCTCCTGTAAGTAAGCCCATGACAATGCCTTGTGTCTGCACGTAATAACCGTAATCACAAAAACCATTTCAGACAGCTTCCATGAAAGGACACTTTCTCTTCCTTCCCCAGCATTAAAAAGGATTGTTTTCCTCACAGCATCAGCAACAAAGTGATCCACACACACTGCAGTCTGACTCCTATCCATAGGGATAATTAAGAGCTTCGTCTAAAAGGAATCCAAGGACAAATGGAAAAGGACTGGAAACCAGTGCACAGCTGCTCTGTGCTGACAAGAGCCTCTCCATGCCAGCCAGCACCGACAGATGACAAGTTAAATAAAGAATTTACTCAGTAAACCAAACAGTACAATGTAAACCAAATATTAAAAACTTTGCTGTATTTTGCCAAGCTAAGGAACACCCTACAGTTCAGCATGTTTCCTGCTTTGCATGGGACCCAGACTGTCATCTAACTTCCTTCAGCATTACAGCAAGCCCTTGAGACTGGTGATAACCAAGATGTCCTGCCCATTTCTCCTGGCCCACACTGCTCTGTGCTGGCTGGTAGTCAGCCCAGAACAGGTAAAGAACTTCTGGACTTGCTGCTGTAGCAGCTCCCATGGCAACAGGCCACAGAACTTACTTTCACCCTGCAGTTTTCTAATAACATTTTACTTCACTCAACCATGTAAACTGTTAGGGCTGGACAGGGCACTGGACAAAGGACAGATTTTGTCTATTAACCCCCCTCTTCCCTTCCCAAAGGGGAATAAGGGAGAGATTATGGATGGGAAAACTAGAAATGCTTTAACGAAAATATTTCAATACTAAGAATCTACTGGTGTAAGCAACAATAGGTGCTACCTCCAAAGGAAGGGATTTGATCTTTGAAGAAGGGAAAAGAGCCTAGTGTGCTTTCCAGGCAAATCATCAGTATGTTTAATTTACCTTCATAAATGAGAGTCAATAAACAAGTGACCTACTTACTGAGATGCTGAAAGCCTTCACGTCAGCCCTGTGTTCACACGCAACACACACATATGTCACGGAAAAAAAACCCTCTTGATTTGAGAAATTCTCACGGGGAAATGGTTTGCTGCTGTGTTTAAAAATTCATAATTCTTAAAAAAAATGTTAAAAAACCCAACTAGCTGTTTGGCCAATAAAACATTGAATACAAACTTGCCATACAAACCCATTCATTTCAGTACAGAAGCTCCTAATGATTCATCTCCATCCCACGTAAGCTAAGGTAGCTACAGGACTGGTTTCTGCAATGGCCTCCCAGCAGCTACAGCCTCTTCCTGAAGATGAAGAATCATTGTTAGGGTAAGTACATAATCCCCCAAGATTTCAGTGCTGCTTCCCGAGAACACCAAGTACCCTCTGCTGGACCCACTGTGAAGTTGGTGAGCAGGGTGCTCCTACTGCAGACCAGCTAGAAGAGATCAAACCCTAGAATCTGCCTAAGGAGACTGGTGCCAGGAGCAAACCTCCTTCCTCTGGATTGTACCAGCCTCCCTTGGCTCTGCTCTCTGCTTCTCCCTGCTCTCTGAAGCAATGCATCCAAATGCATTTCAAGGAGAGCTTCCTAAACTGCTCTGCAAGACAATGCTACTCTGCTGTGATCACCCCAGACTAGGAGGCTGAGAAGCTCTCATCAGTTTAGAGATCATAACAACAACCTAAATCAACACTTCAGTCACAAGCACCCTCATTTGAAGGCTGCACCACTTCTGTCAGAGATCTGAACACATCTGCATTTACAGAGATGCTTTAAAACCTATAATTTCCCCACTTCATATTCTCCTTGTTCCTCCCCAATGCCATCAAAAAACTGCAGGACAAGCAGTTACAAGCCACAGTTACCAGTTCTTGCTGGAGCATCAGGCTTAGAGACAGATGAAAGTATAAATACTTTCTTAGGGCACTTAAGATGCAAGTGGAGGGGATGCATTTGCAATCAGAGCCAAGGCCCAGGCTCCTTTATACAGGCACAGTATCATTTTGTGCACTCTTTTCATTTTGCTCTTTCACTCCTGTCCCTGGTTTTAGACTGCTTTTTACCATCCTTATTCTGCCTGCCCTTAGAAGTGAACAGTGCCACAGGCTGTCTGAACATCTGCACTCAAATCACAGAACCATAGAATAATTTAGGTTGGGAAAGTGGGAAAGTTCTTCAATATCATTGAGTCCAACCATTAACCCAGCTGTCCCAAAGCCACCACTAAACCCTGTCCCTGAGCTCCTGATCTACATGATTCTTCAACACATCCAGGGATGACAATTCAAGCCTCTCCCGGGGCAGCCTGTTCCAAGGCCTGATGACCCTTTCTATGAGAAAGCTATTCCTCATGGTCAACCTAAACTTCTCCTGGCACAGCTTGAGGCCATTTCCTCTTGCCCTAGGCCTTGTTACTTGTGAGGAGAGACCAACACCCACCTGTCTACAACCTCCTTTCAGGTAGTTGCAGACAAGGTTGCAACAAGGTCTCCTGTAATAGCCAAGCAGCAGGAAAGTTCAGTAAATTACTTCTATGTACCATCAGACCAACATCCCTACTCCTTTTATCACATGCAGGATACATGACATGCTCCACAGCACTCCAACTGCTTAAGCTTCCTAAGATCCCTAACAAATCCACACCTTACCAGTTATAGAGAGCAGAACATTTCTTCAACACCCAAGTGTAAAAAGAAAAAAAAGCAGTCATCCATGCAGAAGGGTGGATTTATGACTTATACTGCCTGTGTTAACTCCAGAGGTGTTTACAAGCCACGTACCCCCCCAGGGAAGGCTTTCAGGGAGTTGTATCTGCAGAGAGCAAGCCAGAAGTGGAACTTTAACTAAACAGTGCGTGAAGACAGCTCAGGATCCTCAGCAACAGCAATCCCCCAGCAACACAGCACTGCTTCTTCAACCCGTGCCCAGCTATTGTGTGCAGCAAGCATCACCGCTCAGCTCACGGAGGCAGCTCCTCTGAAAACAGAGCAGGAAATAGGCCATAGAACTAGGTCTGTGAAGATCATTGTGTGTCTTTCCTCACAGCCAGATGCTTTGCCACTCTGGAGCTAAAACCCATCTCCTCGAACACATTCTTGTATGCTTTACTCTGAGATTAGGCAGGGGAGCCACTTGAGGTCACCAGGCAGGTCCTGCTTACTGCTAGCCATCCAGCATAGAATCATAGAATTGTTTAGATGGGAAAAGTCCTGTAAGAGCAGAGTCTCACTATTAATGCAACTCTGCCAATCCAGTCGCTAAACCTTGTCCTTTTGCACCATGTCTACATAACTTTTGAACACATTGAGGGATGACAGCTCAACCACATTGTGCCAGATCCCAGCTATACTTCTTGGAGGTTATTTTCTCCATGCTGCTTGGGGGCTGTAGTTTACATGGTGTATTTTAGGGAAAGTAACTTGTATTTCTCATTCTGTTCCTATCTGCAAGAGAAATTTCATATAGCAGAGACTTTCAGAGAGTTTCATGGTGCGCTCCCATTAATTAAATGATTGGTGGTGATGAAATCTGGGTTATATTAAAATAGCAGAGTAAAAGACAGAGCAAATAAATCTTTCTGCTATGTAAAAACTAGGCCCAAACATCAGTTCCTCGAAACTGAAAGTATAATCATACAGGATGTGCCTGAAAGGTAACCTTAAATCAGTAACATGGGAACAACTGCTGCAAAACGTGTCCTTCTGCTTGCACAGTGCCAAGCACTTCACATCGGGGATACCTACAGAGACTTCTGGGCATTATCACAACAGAAATAATAGCTTCCCATTCTGTAACCACAGATGAGGGCATTTATAGCTCAAAGTCCTCAGTGACTGGAGCTTTGTGTTTCCTAGCTATATTCTTCCTCTTACAGAAGCAGCTTGTGGCTTTCACAGTAGGGTTCAGAATAGATCTTTGGGTTACTATACCAGAACTAAAAACTCCACTGGAAAAAAAAATCTCTGAAACAAAAGCCTGTGACTGATTAGAAGCCACAGGCAGAGCCAATGGCATGCGTAGTATTTTCATAAAATAGTAGGTGGTGCTGAGTATGTGTTCTGCTCAGTAAACTTTAGTCCCATGCTTTTACCTACTTCAAGATTGATTTTCTTAAAAGAGCATGATGTAAGCTGCTACCTTCATATCAGCCTAGGTAATGCTATGATGATATGAAGAAGGGGTGTATTTACTCAGTGACGAGTACTTGGAAAAGTCCCCATTTAAGTAAAGCTTGTGAAATTTGACCACTGTTCAAATGTGGACTGCCCACCACGCCAGAGCAAGGATTTCCTGAGTTCAGGAACTAGAATCAGACTCGTGAATGTTTCACCCTGTGACTGATATGCTCTGCTGTCTCGGGCTAATCATATCATCTATGCTTCTGGCTTACCCATCTCTCAGGCTGGCACTGGGACCTATGTTCTGTTTTCCTTTGCACCATTCTGTCCATTCCCAGCTTCCCGCTGTGGTTGCTGTTACCTGACCCTGATGCTCCCCAGCCTCCGCTTCTTTGCTGCTCTCCCCACCTTGTTTCCTGTGTTCTGGGGACACTGACATAACTCAAACTTTCCTATTCTCGTTGCATTTCACTTAAGTGCCAAGACAAGGCTTATGTTAGCACAAATTCTTCAAGCCTACAACTGCTGTTTCTAAGGATAGGTGTTTGGAGACAGGGATTAGCTGTCAGATGTAACAGGAGGTCAGCTGGGTTGGCACAGGTTAGGAGTGTGTTTAACTGTCTTATTCAGGTTTAAGCCGTAGAATAAAGATCTGCACTTGTGGGTTCTCCAAAAGAAGAATTAGATGTCTCACATGCCTCTAGTTCCTGTTCCACTTCTCACCTTCACTCCCAAGCACTGGCCCATGTGAATTTACTCTGTACTTATGCCTACAGTTTTACCTTCATACATCATTTCCCATTAAATCCTTTCTGGCAAGACATACCTAATTAGAAGGTACACACAGATCAAATGCCATAACTGCTGGTGAAGGAGATCTGCTGCTGGAGACTCCTCTTTCATTTTTAAGACAGGGTAGTGTTACATCAAAGTGCTGAATTCCCTGTGTATTCCCTGGCTTCTTCCCTACACTCCACAGGCAAGAGTATGCTGCACCTACACCCTCTTCAGTCATTCTCAACACAATAGAAGTAGCAGTTGAAATCTTCAAGTGTGGATTCAAATCCCATGGGATCAAGAACAGAACACTGAAAGAGTGACATATGCATTTCTGCAAGCAAGTGAAGGTTTCGGTACAGCCCCACCAGTCAGCCCACCCAAATCAATTTAATTTCATAGTAGGTATGATACTATTCTCATAGGGTTGCAGTTGCAAGTCCCATTTTTGTCTTGTCTCTGCGAGCAAGGAAGCACCCAACATGTGCATGGAACACATCAGTCCTCCAGCAATACACACTTTTCTACTAGGAAAACTCAATTCTCTAGATGTCTCATCACCTCCACTTGAATAACAACAAAAAGAGTTATTTAAGCAAGTAAACTGCTCTTACATGGCAAAAACCTTCTTCCTTTTATTACTGCTGATATCCAAGCAGCTCTGCCTCTTTACCTCTATTTTCTAGAAAGCTGAGATCTGCCTTCATGCCCTCACTGAGACACTACCTCAGTCAGGGTTCATTTATCACAAACCTTTTATCACAAACATTTATCATCAACTTGCTCTCTGGGAGAGATAAGCCTATGCTGCTGCTCCAGTCAGAGTAACTGAATGCTGCAGCTTTAGCAAGAAAAAAAGCTCATCCTCTTCCAAACCTTCTTCCATTTTCTCATTTGCTTTTAATCAGTCTTTGAATGTGAAATCCCTCAGGAAAAAGAGTAGCCAAGAACCTCAAGTTTTGATTGTTATATCTGTCCCCACTCTCTTGGCTATGTGAGCAGGAATAGTAAGGCAAATGCAGAAGAATAATATCTATCTCTGCAGGGAACCTCCTGGTTCCTAAGTCTTCCATACTTCAACTGCTGAAGCTGTCTTTCATATAATAGACAGATCTGCTCCTTTGTATTGCCCTGCCACTTCTTTGGCCATTTGTTGCCATGCTCACAAATGTCATTTCAGCAACATTTTTCTCTACTCATTCTTTATTTATGTTGACCACCTCATAAAACAGAATTTAGAAAAATAAGAGACTTGCTGCATCTTGTTCAATCCCACCAGCTTCTTCCATCATCTCTGATGCAGCTCTTTTCTTCCTCACTAACAGTGAATGGGCCAGAACAGGTAGCAATTTCCCTTCCACATCAAGAATTGATTACATTCCTCCCTTAGGGCCAGACTCTACTAGGTTCTAAGTGCTATAAACCCATCAATGGTTCAGTGAAGAAAAAAAAGCCTTGAGATTATTAGCAAGGCTGGGCATGGAATTTTATAACCTTGCACGATCAAAACCTGAAGCCTGCTAGGCAAGCTAGAATGTTATTTATTTGGGAAGAAGAGAGATGACAGAGAAAGCAGGTAAGCATTCTGTTTTCATCACAGCTAAATATTTGATTTGGGTCTGGTAGTACTGCAGGCAGAAAGAACCAAGTCTCTTTACAGAAATTCTCTTTCTGGGCCTGGACTGAAGCAGTTTGGCAGAGCTGGAGACAAATGACCACAGTCCTGCTTGCCAGGCATTGTCTCCTATCCATATAGGAATTTCATGTCAACATCTTTTCATAGGCTTTCAACATGGTGTGACAGGGAGCACACAAGACAGTCCCTTGGGGAGCCAGAGCAAAATTTTTGAGTACTGTTAAATATAAACTAAGAAGTTCAAATAGTGTTTATTTCATCTTTACCTCATTCCTTTTTACTTTCTATTTTTGCATATGTTTAATGTACATAGTATATCAATACAGTAGTGCATGTGTATGCTTTATTAATAAGTACATGTACATAGATTGCAGCTAATGTCTCAAAACAATTCCACTGACAGGATAATGTTTGGAGAGCTCTGTCATAGAGTTCTTCAGTAATTATATTCATCAGTAAAGCAGACAGTCCATTCTCACTTTGGCTCTCACCTCAGAGAGCTAAGTGCACACTGGAAACTCATAAAGCATGCTTCAGCTGAATTACCTATAGGTTTATAGGTATAGCCTATATTTAGTATAACCAGTTTGCTTAGAAAAGGAAGAATTACCCTCTATATCACTAGTAAACTGTTCTTTTAAGAATAGGAAAGTGATGGTATCTGTCAAAGTTACTTTTAGGTTCATATAACATTTTCTCATGTCACTCTGCTTTTAGCATGAACTATATTAAAGCAGAACCTCATGCACATTTATTTAAGCATGTGATTATACATTTCTCTGGATTCAAAGGGCAATGTGCAGTACCCCCTGACACTCACCTTTGTTTTCATTTGCATCACGCTCAAATAGAAAGGATGTTCAACAGCCTTATGTTCTTCTGTAGTGGAATTAAGTTTCCAGAACACACATTCATTGTGCAGTCAGAAATGCAAATTACTAATCCTATAAGCAAGACTGGAGGCTGTAATATGCACAGTGGAAGTAAAGGAAGGAAAGGTCTTTTTAGTATAAAAATGCTTTGTAGTCTCTCCTGCAACCTCACTGTCCACGCTTCAGGTGCTTGTGACTGGCACTCAAGAGACTCTGGTCAGGCTTCTCAAACCTGGGAAAACAACTAACAGGTTTTGCAAGGAATATGGGCTTTTCCTTTGGATTATGGCTCATCAATGTTAGTTTCTACTACTTATACCGAAATCTGGCGCCAAACCTACTCCTGTTCTAAGTATATAGTGTATTATAACCTAATTAAATGCTATGTTTAAAGAGCAATCCAGTCACACAACTTGCCATTATCTCTTAGGTATGTAACAATGTCAACCCTTTAACCGTAGGATTATATAACCATGTCAACCATAAGTTGCCCTTAGTGTCAAAGCAAACAGGTTTTGCTTTCAATAAACACCAAAAGCGAGCATAGTGCAGAAGTTTTCAATGCTACAGTTTGGGAGTTAATGGAAAACTCTCTTCTAGGGTCTCCTGATCTCCAGTCCCACAGAGTACTGAGGCAGATACTCAACCTTAAGCTATGGGGATCAAATTATTCTTTGGTATCAGTGTGACACTACACTGAAGTACATGCTCTTGAAGAGAGATGATGCATGTTTCTTACAGGCCAAGGTTGCTCCAAATTAATGACTTAGTGGTGTAAGTATTATAATGTCAAGTGATGAAGTCTGTAATAAATCAGGAATAATCACAAGACAATGGAGAGGGATTAGTACAGAATCCTTGAAGACACAGCAAAAGAGATGCTTAAAGACTGTGCTTAGAAAAAACACAGCTTTTTTTTTTACTTGCCTTTCAAACCTTGCTTACTTTCTCCTCCCCTTCTAAATTAAAAGGCACGTCATCTTGCAATGGCTGTCTGCAGCAGTGGTCACAGAAAATATGACTTAAAAAGCATCTGTACGTCTCCTTTCATTACAAAGCATTCATGCTCCACCTGTATGCAGAACACTATGTTCAGCTACTCTCAGAGAGGAAAAGAAATGCAACAGCCACACCAACACTGCTAAAACAAACATAACCTTTTATTTATAGCAATTATGATGGTCTTGGCTACAGCCTCCAGTCTCTAGAACCAATACTGGGAGGATAAGGGACACAGCTGTATACTGTGCAAGAAAGGGAAGAATGAGACATAGGAAACTCAACTCCCACCTGCACCAACAGAGGTGAAAAAGAAGGAAAACGTTCCTTAAATGCTGGCCACAAAAAAAAAAAATGGGCCATTACTCAAAGCATTAACCTCTAAACTTCCACCAGTCTTTTAGAATCATAGACTCATTAATGTTGTAAGAGACCTACAAGAACATCTAGTCTGACTGTCAAGCCAACCCCACCATGCCCACTAAATCATGTCCCCAGAACCACATTGACTCATTTCTTGAACAAGTTTTCCACTAGGCAGTAGGAGCACAGACACATTCACATCTCTATCCCAATAAAATGCTCACTCAAAACAATGCAGGGGCAGCTGACACTCCCAAAGGGCAACTTTCATCCAAACAGAAGCCAGATTAGTCATGGCATAACCAAACCTGTAGACACACCTCTATCCCAATAAAATGCTCACTCAAAACAATGCAGGGGCAGCTGACACTCCCAAAGGGCAACTTTCATCCAAACAGAAGCCAGATTAGTCATGGGATAACCAAACCTGTAGATAAGCACCACTCCTATTTAATCTAAAACTCACATTCTGTTGAGCCGCACACTGCATTCCTCCCAGCTTTTCAATGCTAAGTTTGATGTGGTGGGTGTGACAGTTGTTCATGTATTGCATGCCCCTCTCAAGCAGATCTGGATCATCAGCTGTAGAGTGTGTGGGTGAGCAGTGTGGTCAGGGGCATCTGGCCATCACTTTGGTATGTTAGAAGTACCAGCTCTCATCTGCATGTGACACCGTGAAAGTAAGAGCAGTCAGTGTCTGGTTTCACAAGGCCTTGTCTCTTGACATCAGCTAGCTTTTTCATTTCAGGAGATGCTGTTAGAGCCTACAGATTCTTGCCACAGTTATGCTGTCTAATAGGGATTGAAGTCAAGCAGGCATTCTTTCAGCAAAGGCAATTCTAAAAGTTGCCATGCTCATCAGCTATTTTTGCATAAGCTAGGTTATAACTCCATATATTCCTTTCCCTTCTCCTCCCACAGGAGTAGACCTGGGCACATGGGGCAAAGCAAAATTGTAAAAAGTCTGTCTTTGTAGCAAAATCTGAGCAGTGAATCCCTGCCCCAGACTACCTGCAATTTTAAGAGGAACAGTGGAGACATGGCATCCAGCAGAGCCCAGGAGAATAAAAAAACCTGGAAGTTTCATAATGATGTTAAAATGTGATCTATCACTAGGATCTATATTAAGACATAAGAGAAACATTCATTTTTATGGCAGCAAAAGATTCTAGGAAGCGAAATACAATTAGAGAAACTAAATGCTGTAGCAGAGAAGAGCAGGTTAGGAAAAGGTTATAGCAGAGATTAAAAGAATTCAGTAGAAACTGAAAGCTTCAAAGCAAAGTTTTGAACAGCTTTTGTTATGCTTGTTTCTTGCTGCTTTCTGATTAAAGTATTGTATTGAAGCATTCTCCCTTTAGCTGCCCGTTTCAGCTTAAAAAGAAAGAATCCAATCTCTCTTTTATCTGAGGGAGAAAGCTGACACAGAACAATTGGTAGTGCACTGCTCAGTGTCAACCCACTCCAGGTCAATCCTCAGACCCCTTTATCAGCCAACTTTTCTGCAAAAGACCTTAATAAAAAGCAGGGTTTGTATTTTAACATTTCACTCAACTGCAGTATCTGCCCATAACACCTTACCGAGTGTTTCTGCTTCAGCATACAATACAAATAGCTAATTCCAGACAGAAACTAATGCTCACTTAGTGTCTTTTCATGGATTCAGGCAACAACAGCCAAAACAATCAGGTTAAGAACTAGTACAATCTCCACAATGATTTTAACAGGATCACAGAATCTCTGGCTGGAGGATCGAGTCAAACCACTAACATAACTTTACCAAGCCTACTGCTTAACCTTGCCCTCGAACACTGTACCTACGTGACCTTTAAACAGGTCCAGGGATTCAGCATCCAGGTAATCCAGCCTGTTCCAATGCCCATTTCATGTTGCTGAAACAATGTCATGTTCAGTGTCCATGTTGACAGTACCAATTCCAAAATATTCATAGCTGAGTATTTCACACCCCTTTTGTGTCCCAGAAAGCAGACAGGTACTTGCACTATAATTTGCATTTATCAGAGCTGAATGTGGTTGTATTTACCCCCATCTAATGCGATTGTAGAATTAGGTACTTCTGGCTATACTCTCACCCCTCTTAAGGAGAAAAGGCTGCACCTTGTACAAAGAGATCCTAAACGCTCTCTAACCAAATAAAGCAGGGATTAGGCAGGGAGAGAAGGAAGTAAGGTCAGTGTAGTTTTCAGGGCACAGTGATCTGTGACAACCTGAGCATGCTTCAGCTGTCAGAGCAAAAAATACGCTTTAATTTTCAAAGCAACTAATGAGACTCATAAATGAGAAAGTCTCTTGAGTCTGGTGACAGGATATCAGAAGCTGCAATACCTGTGGCAGAGACAAAGAAGGAAAACATTCCAATCTTGCAGGTTAGTATGAATTTTTGCTTCAAATCCTCAAATACTGTAAGCCATATAACAAGAACATAAGTGAGCCCCAGTTCAAGATAGCACATTAAACTGAGAAAACTATCAGAGAGAGGTAAGAGACTTGGCAACTCTGAACTTTTCCCTCTGATCTCAATACTACTGAAAATCTTAATAGATTTTGAAGGAAAGACTAATTCAGGACATTTAGGCAAACATATAGCCAGGTCAACAAAGAACCATTTTGTAGTGGGTAAGCTTCTAAGGTACTACTTACAGGATCATAGAATCAGTAGGGATCAGAAGAGACTTTGAAAGATCATCTAGTCCAATCCCCCCACCACAGCAGGATCACCTAGACCAAGTCACACAGGAACACATCCAGGTGGCTCTTGAATGTCTCCAGAGAAGGAGACTCCACAACCTCCCTGGGCAGCCTGTTCCAATGCTCCAGTACCCTCACCATGAAGAGGTTCCTTCTGATATTGATACGGAACCTCCTGTGTTCCAGCTTGCACCATCGCCCCTTGTCCTATCACCAGATGACCTTGAGAAGAGCCTGGCTCCATCCTCCTGACACCCACCCCTCACACATTTATAGACATTAATGAGGTCACCCTTCAGCCTCCTCCAATCTCAAGAGACCCAGCTCCCTCAACCTGTCCTCATTAGGGAAGGGGCCCTACTGCCTTCATCGTCTTCATTGCATTATGCTGGACACCCTCCAGCAGCTCTGTGTCCTTGAACTGAGAGGCTCAGAACTGGGCACAATACTCCAGATGCACTCTCACTAACACAGAGTAGAGGGGGAGAAGAACCTCTCTTGATCTGCTAACCACCCCCCTTCTGATCCGCGCCCCGGATGCTGTTGGTCCTCTTGACCACAAGAGCACATTGCTGGCTCATAGTCATCCTGTTGTCCACTAGGAACCCCAGGTCCTACACTGCTGTCCAACAGGTCAGTCCCCAACCTATCCTGGTCCCTGGGGTTGTTCTTGCCCAGATGCCAGACTCTACACTGACCCTTGTTGTACCTCATTAAGTTTCTCTCTGCCCAGCTCTCCAGCCTGTCCAGGTCTCACTGAGTGGAAGCACAGTCTGCTGGGGTGTCAAATTAGTTTTGTTTGTAGATAGGTACTTGAAATTGGCATCAACAGGGATGAGGAAGAGTATTCTCTGAGTGAAAGAGGATAACTTCGGGGAAGGTATCGTTTGGTTTTTTACTGGAACATGGAAATAGAGCTGAGCTCACAATCAAGAAAATTAGGGGGCAATGGATCATCCTGCTAGGTAGTAGCTGAATTTGCTGACCAAAAGTAAAACAATGGGGAATATCTTTTCCCTAATTATGGGCCCAAATCAGAGCCAATTTCTTACTTTACAGAAAAGTGGCACACTTTTGATTTGTAAATCATGGTAACAGTAGGCAGGTTTTTGTTATCTTTAAAAGCCTTCTGTAAGTACACAGCTCCTTCTCATGAACTATAGAGCTTCATTCCTGCTCCCAAAGCTGACACAGGAGATGCAAGTAGCAAGATTTTGCTCAACACTCCAACAAACAACTAGGCACTAAGCAACCTCCACAGTGTTTGCATTAATATTAACCAAAACAAAACAGAGGTGAAGAGTGCGGGAAGGGATCTCAGGAAGTCCTTTAGCTCAAGCTTCTACTCCCATTCAGGATGCACACTGGTGTCAATGTATTACAAGAGGTTAGCAACACCTAGGTTTTCCATGACACGCCTCACATCTTCCGTAGCATTAAGCTGTTTCAGTGGTTCTGTCCTGTCAGATGTAATTATCCATCCATTCCGTTTGTACCCAAATGTTACAACCCAAATCTGCTATATTCAGTTTTCAGAGCCAAATATTTTCTCTAAGTCCTTACACATCCAGAATGCTGCAAAGGGGTCCAGTTAGAGTATTTTCTGCTTCTCAGTCCTTTCTCTTCACATTCAATTATTTGCTTCTCACCTGGGTTGGTGACCCAGACTTTCTCTTAAGTTGCAAGCTAGTCTTATCACAAGTCTTGTACACTGCTAACTATCTGGGGAGGATGTTTGCCTTTTCACCATAACATGACACTGAGTCACATCTGTCTCATGTTTACCTTCAGTCTCCAGTTCCTTTTCCACATAAAACAGCTCTTCCATCTCCCCTCTATTTTCCACTTCTGCTGCCAGTCACTGTTGCCTTTTTCACACTAACCATCCCTCCCTCTCTTGCCCCAACCCATTCTTTCCCCCAGCTACTTCAGGCTGTCAAATCCTTAGCAAATTCTCATCTCATCCTCCAGTGTACACGGAACCATTCCCAACTCCAGATCAACTAAGAGTTTAATAACCAAATTCAGTAAGTTCACTTGCATTCAGTAAGTCCGTTTCAAATCCTCATTAAATAATAAAACACATATTTAAATAAAACCAAATAAAAAATAAATTAATCCATCTTCCATTTGTTGGATCTTTATGCAACGCATCTGAGATTGTGGGCCAGACCTTACTGAGTTAAAATAGGCACAGAAACAGATGTTTTCAGTAAAGACAATTTCAGTGAGAATACTTGATAGGGATTAGACTGTTTATTCAGTCAGATGTTTCTGCATCTGCCTGCTTCCCTCCCCTACAATATTTTAATCTCTGCAAGGTCTGTTGTAACACAGTAATGCAAAGCCCGATCTGAAACTCAGGGCTAGTAATGCCGAGATGGATCCTGCCTCAAGAATTTGCCTCCAGTTGGGTATCAAAAACAAGAAGGTAAGTCTGACAGGGAACCCAGCGGCTGTGGCAGGTCTCTGCAAGGCTCAGATAGGCCTTAACTAATCACAGCCACTCCAGGTGCCAAAACCACCATAGGCTGGTACCTTGTTTATACAGGAGAAATAAAGACCACCAGCAACTCAAATCAAAGGAACTTGCAGGGCACTTATGAAATAGAAAGTTGACTACAACCCAGCACTATACCCTAGTCACTCTGTGGCAGCAGCCAGGCTCTCCGTGGCTGGCTACCACAGCCTGACCTGTAGGGAGAGAGAAAAGAGAACCCAGAACCTTTGCAGGGGGGTGGAGGAGCAGCCCAGTTCAGCACTGCCCATTCCTTCTGAACTACCTTTCTGGTAGAAAAAACGTTGGCAAAAGCCCTGGCTATCTGTAAAGACTTTGTTTCAAGGAGCTGTTGCTATGTCCCAGGGTTGGCACCACCATGCCTAACTGTCCTTGTCTGGCCACCCAGCCCAGGACTCCACCTCAGCAGGGCTGGGATCCAGCTCCTGCCCAGCCATAGGCGCAGCTAAGCCAGATCTACATCCTGACCTGGCCTCAGCTTCTCCTCAGGGGCTGCCTCAGTGCCCTCAGCTGCAATTGTCCTGGCTGGGGCTGTAGGACAAGCCTTGGCTATCAAACCCTGCTTTGGTAGACCCCACAGAATCACAGAAAGGCCAAGGCTCGAAAGGACCTCTGGATTCAATCTAGTCCAACCTCCCAGTCAAAAGCAGGACACGCAAAGCCCTTAGTCCACAGGGAGTCCTCAGACCTCATGGGCACAATGACAGGGGTCTGAAGAGGTTTGACAAACTGTTTTAGACCATCTCTGATGTAAGTTTGTGAGTCATTACTCAATAGTACAGAAGCAGATGAAGACAGGCCTTTTTTGAGAGGGTCATTTCTTATTTATCAAACACAATCCCGTCAAGTGGAAAGAGCAGGATGTCATTTATTCCTAAACCCATCACTCTTTTCCCAGTGGGGGATATTTGTGATATGCTTCAAGCCACTTCCTTCCTTCACTCTTAAAGAAGAGACTATTTGCAGCAATGTTAGCACCATGAAAATAGCTACGGATCACTCAAAAGGCAGTCCAAGTCTTAGTGTTTAATTTTTTAATTTCAAAGCCAGTGACGAGAGGCGGTTAACATAAATCTCAAGTACAAGCCTTCAGATGTTGTGTTTCACTTCATCTCAAACCAACCAATAACTATATAACAGAGCAAGTGTATGAGCAAGACATAACTGATGGTCAAGAAATGGTCTTCTGTTTAAGCAGGTCTTCTAATTTAGGGTCTCCACCGAGGAAGAGTCCAGCAAGGTGGAAGCCCTCTGAAAGGGGTACAACACATCCAGCATGACAGACATACTTAAATTTTTCACCTTAAACTTAAACACCTTCAATTTTTCAGATTCATCTTGGAAATCCCTCACCCCAAAGAAAAGGTGGTTTGTTTTGATAGCTTGCTGCAGCAAGTGAAGGTTTATGAACCACCACCTTGCAGTCCTGTTTAACTGTTTTCCCTGTACTGGGGCCATGTAAGTGAAATGCCATAACCCATCTGCACAAGTAAATACATGTGTGTGTTCCACTATAACCTCTTCAAAGTAGTTTTTCTGGGAGCAATCTGTCAAGATTAGTGACCAATGCATGAGTAGGGTGCATCTAGCAGCAGACAGTGCTGTGACACCAATGGGAATAGCCACATGCTGACCCCAGACGGAACATGTACACATGCTACTTACCCACTGGGAAGTTTGCCTGCATCTACCTTTGGAAAGATAAAAGGCAGAGATGGCTACATGCACAGGAGATTCAGTTTTTCCACAACAGTAAATCTCATAAGAAACTTAAAAAAAAGAAAGAGTGCCTCATTTTTTGCTCTACTTTAATCTTTCATACACACCCACCTCTCTGCCATATGTAATCAGACATGAATCACAGTTATAACCCCAGCTGCTTTAAATATTTTTTTTCTGCTTTTTCTTCACTAGAAATAACAATCTCTGTGATTGAATAAGGCCTTTAAGATTATCAAATCCACCCTTCAACCCAGCATTACTAAGTCACCCCTAAGCCATATCCCTCAGCACTATGCTTACCTGCTTTCTAAATCCTCCCAAGGATAGTGACTCCACCACCATCCTGGGCAGCCCATTCCAATGCTTGATAACCGTTGTGAAGAAATTCTTCCTAACATTCAGCTACAACCTCCTGTGGTGCAGCTTGCAGCCATTTCTTCAGGTCCTATTGCTTGCCACTGTAGACAAGAGAAGAGGCTGTTCCCCTCCTAACTCCAACCTTCTTTCATGTAACTGTAGAGTGCAAGGTCTCCAATCTCCTTTTTTTTCCAGACTAAACAACACCAGTTCCCTCAACTGGACCTTAGAGGACTTGTGCTCCAGACCTTTCATGAGCCTCTCTGCTCTCCTCTGGAGACACTCCAGCACTTTGGTGTCCTTATTCTGAAGTGCCTAAAACCAAACACAGGACTTGACACACAGCCTCACCAGTGCAAAATACAAGGGGACAATCCCTGCCCTCCTGCTGCTGTCACGCTATTTCTGATACAAGCCAGGGTACTATTGGTCTTCTTGGCTACTAGCTGTCAGTCAAGTGCAACTTTCCTATCACACATCCTCAAGTCTGTAACCTACCATGGGGTTGTTTTGACACTAGTGCAGGACCTGTCACTTGGCCTTAACACTTCCATTTGTGTTACCAATGGGCTTGCTGTGTAATTTTCTCTTAGTCCAGTAATCTTTCTGTCCAACACACAGCCAGCTCCTCCCATCCTTACACAATATTCTCTCCTTCTGTGTCTCCTGTCTAGCCCTCTGACACGCTTTTTGCATTCTTAGTTGCCTCCTAGACAACACTTCAGTTTTCCCAGTTTTCAGCCGCACAGCTACAGCTTTGTTTTGCTTCCTGAACAGAGGTTGCTTGGTTTTGTTCTTTGTCCTTCTGAATGGTGAATATCATTTGTCCATACAGGCCATGTGAATCACTCCTGCTGTCCAAGAACACGGAATCAAAACCATGGTTTTCTATCATGTACCATTAATATCCATTGTCTTCACAGCAGATCATGAGATAATCCAGGAGTAATTTATACAGAGCTAAAACAAGCCAAGGAGCCTTCCAAGCCTATTTCCATGCAATGCCTCAGTCAAAGCTATGGCTTTGTTTTAAAAAGGCCCCACTCAGACATATGTCTGTTCATTTTCAGATACAGTCAGTGACTAATATTCTGTTCTTTAAGGAACATGAAGTGGGAGCTTGGATAAACTCCAAGAGGATGCCTTGCCACAAGGAAGCAAGATGTCAAATGCTAACATTCTCATGCATTCATCTAGCCATTCTTTACTTTTGAGTCCATCTGTTTTGTTTTCTAACATCATCCTCAACTTTTGGCAGTATTCAGAGGATGAGGTATTTTAAGGTTTATATCCTACTGACCTGTAGGTAAAAAAGCTGTAGCTGTATCTGTTATTACCTTCCTTTTAGGAAGCACTTTGGAAATACAAACTGCTAAATCAGTCTACTCCAAAATTTTCAAAGCCTGAGTACAGAAGAGGAATGAAGCATCTACACGAACAAGCACATCTAAGAAGATATCTCCAGCTTCTTTTAAGTCTGTGGTGTCCAGGACAGCTTCCCACTGCCTGACAATCTATAAAGAATTAGCAATTTAACTCAACTATTAGCATCCTCAGTAGACTTGGCAGAGGCTAATTTCCTCTCCAGGTTGACTTAAAAGGTATGCAGAGAAGAAAACTGTTTGCAGTACTGTTTGTGATGTTGACTAAAGGGCATAAGTAGCTGTAGGAACTGATCTACTTCTACAAGGGGAAAATTACTCATTTTATGCAGTAACAGATCTGAGAGTAGATGTGCTTTTCCTCCCCCTCTGTAAAAGCTTAGACAGTGTCTATAGAGAAAAGCTTAATCTGCAGTGCTTATAGACTTTCATGTCTCAAGTACTGACCAAAACTAGTTCTACATAAAAGCAGAGAATAACAGGTTTTTTCCATTAATCAACACTAGATTATTCCCCAAATGTATGCTTAAAAGCACAAGTGTGGACGAAAGAAGGAAGGGAACAGAGATAGCTAAGTTACATTAAATTTCAGAATCAGTAAGGCTGTCACATTGTGCACTTAACTCACTCAATTGGTGAAAACTTCTACCCAGACTTCTCTGCTATTGCTGCCACTCCAAAACACTAGCCTTAACAATAAGTGCTCTTACATGTGACATTTCACGCTCTGGTTGCTGAAATATAAAAGTAAAGTGTTGGAGTCTAGGAAGAAAGTCTCCAATTCAGGCACACCAGCCTGTAGCAATACCAGGATATTTTCACCTCTTAAGGTCCTCAATGAAGAAAGAACAGAGCCAGCAGCACCTCTGAACATTTCCTGAACAGGCCAGAATACTGAATTTACAAGGAAAAGCACCACACAGACCCTACTTCACTCTTGAAGGAAGAGCATACCAATAGATTCTGAGTCAGGAGCAGCCCAAAATGAAAGGTTTGCACTGAGTTACTGTCACTTATTAGCTTGTTACTGAAGCAGTAACAGTTGCTCACTCACTCTCCCCCTTGCAATTACTGTTTCCCTATCCCATCAACAATTTGTTCTCTTGTTGCACTTCCACAACTTGCTCTGTCTTGCCCTAGAAGAGCTCCAGCTACTGCTCTTTTCAGAACTGAAGTACTGTTTGGACAGAGGTCAGACCTCTTTTCCTAGAATCCTATCTGTTTGTAGGTTCACTTCCCAACAAATCATTTCTGCTTCCTCACAGCAAGGTTTGGAGAAAACAAGAAGGAAAACATCAAAACACACCCAAGTCCAACATTTCATCGTGGATACCATCACCCTTTTAAAAAACACATATTGACCTACCCATAGACGTGGTGTAGCCAAGCTTTTTGTGAAGAGAAGGCATTTCTGCCTTACAGACTCCTTCTGTCCCCTATTCACATCCCAGTACCTCAGGATCCACATTACTGCTTTGTGACAGGCACTTGCTTACTCAACCTATTTTGCTCAGAACTACACAGTGCCACTAGATAACAGTTCAAAACCAGGGCATCACAACATGGTTGGGATTTTTCTCAGCAAGTCAAGAGAATGAGTAGCTTAACTGGAAGTAACATGAAGTGCCAGAGAGCCATCTGTTCTAACCTCTGTGCTAAAGCAAACAGCTACTTTGCATTTCCATAAAGGAAGTGCATGAAAGCTATTAATGTGGCTTGGTGTCGTCTCCCCCCCGCCCCCAGGAACACCCACTTTTTTAGTAAAAGGAAGAGAAACAAAAGTAACCGGATAACCATGAAATGGGTCAGTAAGCAAATGTCAGGGACACAAACAGCAGTGTTGCATAGCCATGCCAGCAAGTCCCTTCTCTCCTGACATAGAAGTCAATCCAGACCTTTCCCAGATTGCCAGAATCTACCACACAGGCAAGGCAGGCAGCACCATAAACACATGCCATGACTGAAGACTGAAGAGTACCAAACAGAATCATAGAGTGTTAGGGATTGGAAGGGACCTGAAAAGATCATCTAGACCAATCCCCTTGCCAGAGCAGATAACACTGCCGACAGCCTCCAGGACATCTGGGCCTCTAGGATATTTTTGGGGGAAATACCAGTTGTCCTCTCTGTGCTCGGGACTAATCCTTAGGCCAGTTTAATATTGGGGTTGGGGAAGGAAAGGCTGTATTAAGTAATTAACTAAAAATGAGACAAGGAAGTGACATGGGAGCTTTGTAAGCAGCTCTTCATTGTTGGGACTTTTCTCATTAACTACAATATTTTCTTCTTCTACACCCTCCCTTTCATGAAGGGGTAGTCTCCCAAAGCAAACAGCTTCACATTAAGTTTGACCTCTGTCTGATTTAAGGATTCATTTCCAGCGCTGACGTAGCTAAAGCCTCATGAGACCTCAGTCCACAGGTTTTATGTTGACCTGCTTGAAAGCAGCTTTGCTGAGAAGTTAACAATGAGCCAGATAGTTAAGAGAAAGAGGCCAGACTCTTTTCAGGGGTTCCCAGTGACAGGACAAAGGGCAACAGACACTAACTGGAATACAGAAAGTTCCATCTGAACTTGTGGAAAAAACAATTTACTTTGAGGGTGGCAGAGCACTGGAATAGGCTGCCCAGAGAGGTTGCAGAGTCATCCTCTCTGGAGATACTCACAACCTACCTGGATCTGATCCTTTGCAATCTGCTCTAGGTGAATCTGCTTTAGCAGGAGAGTTGGACTTGATGATTTCCAGCACTCCCTTCCATCACCTACCATTCTTGGATTCCAATGATCACAGTAGTTACCATAAGGATTCTTCTATTGAAATTTTGACCAAAAGGCTGCTCTTGGAAGTTTTGCTACTAAGTCTCATGAGAACTCCTTTCCTTTTAAACTCAGAACCTAGACACAATTCTTACATGCAATATATCGGAATTGAGAATACAATTCTTTAGTACTCTGTCTCTAGTCATGTATTTCTTGTTTGTACTGTGTTAGTGACTGAAAGAAGCACTGTCCCTGCAAGGATAAGAACTGATTCCTTCATCTCAATGGACATGTTCTCCTTAGCAGGCAGGGATCTGAATTCCTGAGTCAGAACAGTGTCCAATGAAGTAATAATGATGCCAATACAAGCATTAATATGACTCCAGTTATGATAGATCTGTGGTCTAAAACCAGTCAAGCTACAAAACTAAATTTGTAAGAGCTTAGTTACCTGCAATGTAGTTTACATAGCTTGGAATTTGAGTAGTCAAAATATCAGAGGGTACATGTTTCATGCAGATCACTTCATCGACACTAGCTGAACTTCTGCCAAACTGAATCACTATGCTATGAGCAGCATCTATCACCATCAGAATCAAGCCAATCAAAGGACAGCGGCAGCCTCTTCTTCATCTATTACTAGTGGGAAATATTTATGGCACTACTCATACACCTTTCTAAAGGGATGCCTGCATCTAGTTCTAACAACCCACAAACCAGACTCCTTTCATATTTCAAAGGAAATATGATATTCTGAATTAATAGGTCATCAAGTAATTATTTTCTAGACCAGCACTATACACTAATCCAAATTCTGTCTATGTTAAAATGGGCATTACTATGAAGTAATAAGAAATAAGACAAAGGCAGAGATATTATGTGATAACTGATGCCAGAACAGCATCACTTCATGACACCTATGGTCCAGACCTGATTTTTGATATGGTTATGAGTAAGAACCATCAATAAAGCATAAGAGTTTTTTGAAGAGGCACATCAGTTTGATATTGAAACATTTTACAGACAAGCTATTTGTACAGAAAGATGCTACTTCTATTTCCACATCTGTCAGAAGCATGACAGAACTTTCTCTGGGCTTCAATACCGGCTCCACCTTATTCCACCATCCCAAGCTGCTTTCTGTTTCTGTCTGTCCCATTGCACAGATCTCACCATGCAGCACCAAGTGCAGTATCATGCTTCTGCATGTACCTTTCAACAGCAAATGAAGGAATTAAACACTAGAAGAAAAGAAAACCTAACATAGGCAACCTTAAAACAAGTAAGTTGTGAGCTCATACAAGGATGAGAGCAATCTCACACCTTTTTCTGGGATGCAGATGTTTCATTTCATATCCCAGCACTTCACAACCATTACTCTTCTTTCTGCAGAGTCTTGCTACACAACTTGGTTGTTAAGGCCTGCAGACAGATATGTTAAAATGAATAGTTCCTAGGCAGACTAGTGTTGCAACTTGTTACACAAGCCAATCATAGCATCCTCTAGGTTGGAAATGGTCTTTTTTAGGTCTTTAAAAGTCTCTAAGATCATTGAGTCCAGCCAGTAACCCAGCAGTCCCAAGCCCACCACTAAACCCTGTCCACGAGCTCCAGACCCACACGACCTTTAAACACATTCAGGGATGGCGATTCAACCCCTTCCCTAGGCACCCTGTTCCAAGGCCTGATGACCCTTTGCATGAAGAACTTTTTCTTAAGGGCCAACCTAAACTTGCCTTGGTGCAACTTCAGGCCATTTCCTCTTGTTACTCGTAAGACGAGACCAACCTCTCTACAGCCTTCACGGAGGTCTCAGTGCAGTGTGACACTACCCTATGTAATACCATGTCATTTCTCCACACACCCCGCGGGGATCCCGGAGGTGCTGGCACCCGGAGCACCGCCGCAGCGCCGGGGAGGGGGTGCCTGTGACTAAGCACACACGGCCTCGGCCAAGCTATGCCCGCGCCAAGGGAGATACCGAGTAGGAAGCACCTGCCGCCCACCTCTCCCCCGACCCCAGGGACTGGGCTTTGCCTCAGGCCGCGACGCTGCACTCCGGGCACCACCCGAGCAGGAACCGGCGCCGCCGCCCCCCGCCCCGGCAGCCCGCTTACCGGTGCCATCCTTGAAGCGAGGGGGTGGGACGTCTCGCAGCGACCGGGTCCAGCCTCCCTTCTCGCCTTCTTCCTCCTCCTCCTCCTCTTCCATCACAAGGCCGGGGTTGCCCGCGACACCGCTGCCGATACCGACCCGCCGCTGCCGCCGCCGCTCCGACGGGGTGGCCGCAGGCCTGGGGATGCGGCGCCGGGTACCCCTGCCCCGCGTCCCCTCCATGCGCCCCGCATCCTCCTCCTCGTCGTCTTCCTCGTCCTGTGAGGAGGCTGCGGAGCGGGAGTCAGCCGAGGTGCTATAGAAGGGGTTCCCACTGCTGTCCTGGCCCGACTCGCCGAAGACGTCGTCGGAGATCTGCAGGCTCTCGTAGCGGGAGCGGGCGGCTTCCAGTAGCGACAGCGCTTTGCGCCGCCCGCCGGCGCCCTNTGGCCGGTCCCTCGCTCACCGGAGTGCGGTGACAGAGCCCCGCCACCGCCACCACCGGGGCTGAGCCCTGCCTCCCGCTCCCGCCCGCACCACCCGCCCCTGTGCGTGTGCAGGGACATGGGGGGAAGGAGCCAGCTCAACATCTCCAAGTACCACATCCAGCCAATTGCCGCGGCACTTCGCGCCCCGGAGNGGTCGCCGGAAGGGGGGGTGTCTGTGCGCCCGGCCCGGCCCGGCCAGGCCCGTTCCCGTTCCCGTTCCCGTTCCCGTTCCCGCTCCGCTGGAGCTGTCCGTGGTGCCAGAACCGGGAGCGGAGAAGCACTGACTCGCCCGGAGCTGTCCGAGGTGCTGAAACAGAAGCCTTTGCGGCTGGGACGGTGCTGAGGCAAAACGTTGAGGGCACGTGTCCCCAGCAGCCAAGTGCTCATCATCTGCCACGCGTCTCAGGCCCCTAGGCAGCTTTGTGTAGGCCTGGGGTGACAGGAATGCTCCTGCCCATGGCTGGATCCAGCACTGAACATGCTGCAGGCTGTGGGGCCAAGTGCCTGTAGTGTGCTTTTGGTGTAACATAATATTCTTCAAAAACTGTCACTCCTATAAAAGCAGTATGGTAGCACAAGAAAAATGAGAGAAGTGAAAATAACCTGTGCTCTCTCTTGACTTAGTTAAACATGATTCAGGAGTGCCCCTGGAGTAATCCAGGGATTTTATCCAGCAGCTGAAGCCCCTGGTTGCACAGTAGTCAAAACAATGTGTCTGATGTTACAGAAATGTTTGATATCTCTGATCAAGGTATTTTACTGTTATTACTATTGGCATCCTACTGTGCTGGTTACTGTACAAACATTAAGAAGACAGTCCCTGACTCCCTTCACGCCCACAGTAACAGCAGCTCTTAAGCCTACCCTTCCACAGCAGCATTTTCAAAATAAACAGTAATTGGATTCTGTGGATTGATGATATGCAACTGTGGGGGATGTATTATTTGCATATTTTGATGCAAACCTTCAGTGTAGGTTCATCTGAAGTGCTGTTAATGCTACAGATTTTTTTCAAATTTTGCAATGCTGAATGTTTCTGTCTTCAAAAGATGAAAACTAATGACCTTCTCAAAATTCTCAAGAACTGAGACGCAACCTTGAATACAGTAAAAGCTGGCCTGTGTAGGCATTTAGAAGACCAATCTTATGTTCTATTCAGACATTTTTAAATTGCAACTGCTTCATTAAAACTTTAAACTTCTTTGTAGTGCATACAGCTGCATTCAGAGAAAAGAATCCATCTCCTGTGCCTCCTTAAGCAAACACAAAAGCCCAGTGTAATCTGAGGGGTGATATTTAAGCCATATTTCTACTTTGAAAAATCTTCCAAGTGTCTTATTGATTCTATTAAAAAATTACTAAGTTTATATACAAATGGATCTTAATTTTTTTTTCTGCAAGCTCTGCCTACTTAGCCTGTAATGGGCATCACACAGTGTTAGTTTCATCTCACCAGTCACCAGCAGTTGTAGCTCTACACTCTAAACTATGCCTTTAATCATGTCCATGCTACCCTGTGTCTTCAGAGTACTCTGACAAAAAGGCATAACTGGACTTGCAGAATATTTCTCTCTGCTAATGGTGACCAGCCAGCTGACCTCATGAATCCATTTTGCTGGGTTGCATGTAGAAAACCACAGACTAATGACTCTTCACACATGTTGTCTCTTTTTTTACATTTCCCATGAAACAGAAAACAGTATGCCCTGCAACAAGCTTCTCACACAATGTTTTTTAAGACTGAGAAAACCACTTAAAAGATGTTGCCATATTCTTTGTACTAGAGACATTGAAATTAACTTTTGCTTTGTGGATGGATGGAGCTGTTCATCTAGGTGATGTAAAATTCACCTCAGCATCCAGATTCTGTGAAAGTGTCCATGGACACTCAAATGTCTACATTTATTACAATGGGTTCCCAGTAATAGTTTTGATGTCTTCCTCTCAGACCAGCTATACGAGCTGTTGCTTGATTACCACCACCCATAAATGAGGGTTCTGAATTGCGAAAATTGCCACGTATTACATGCTGGTGATCATTTGATCACAAATCATCATGGAGAAGCAGATAAAAGTGGTTTTAAAAAGTTTTATCAGTGAACTGGGTTTTTTAAGCACAGTTGAGAAAAATATCACCAAAGGTGGTTTGCAGTTGAAGAAACCAATTATATAAACCTAATGGAACATTATAAACATAGCCGTGTTTTCCCCTTAATCCTACTTGTGTCAGCTGCTAGAAAAAACTACCAGAGTAAACGGACTTTTGTATCCATGGCAACCTGTGGACCCACTTTTAATTTGCCTACAGAGACAATGATTGGGGTTTTTAACTAAGTTTTCTGATTTTACTGCAATAGTAATTGTGCCTTCTCTATGCATCTTCTGACCTTGTCAAACTTAAAGGGTAAGACTATAACAGATCTGAGCCTCTTATCATGCACAAGAGGTTGTTAAAGTATTTGACACTTCCCTTGCATCATCAGTGTCCCACTGTCAGTGGCTAATTCCTTTTAAGACAAGTGTTGGATCACATCATACATAGCAGAACACAATGAGCTGTGCCAGCACGAGTAGTCAGATCACCCTTTGTACTCACTTTCCAACGTTTCAAACCCCAGCTTGCTTTTGCTGCAACCAAAGAAACCATAATCCCATTGCCTTGGTCAGGGTGTTCTCCACTAGGAATGGGTTTGGGTCCTTGTTTCATTTCTTGGTTAGGCTTCTGAGGAAGACCACTTCAGTTTCAAATTTGCAAGCTTTGGTGATTCTGTAGCTCCCACAAATTGACTGTGGGCTGTCTGAAAGGCTCTGGCTGAGAAATAGAATGACTGAAAGATGGAAAATCATAGGTGTCTCTCTCTCTCTCCTCTAACCAATTCCCTTTACAGTATTTAAAGATAGCTGGAAATGTATGCTTTTCTTGTACTACGCTCCCCCATGTTTCAGGATGGGGTAATTCTCACTGGAGACACACATACTGCAAGAAAAGCCTCATAGGATAGTTTGAGCAGGTCTGATAATCCTACATGTAATATGGTGGGATTTAAAACTTATTAGGATAAGAAAAGAGGGGCCTTGTGCCTGTAATGGGAAGTTCTGTGTTACTTTCCTCCCAGTAACTTACTCTTCACTGTTAGATATTAAGCTCTTTGAGGAAGGGTATTTGCCTTTGCCCTATCAAATCTTGGCCCAGAACCACAAAATATGGACATTTCTCTCTCAAACCCAAGCTTCCTCACTCCCTATTGATTTCACAGTTTGTAGACCTAAGCCCTGGTGTGTGTGCCTGGTCCTTTCACAGCACAAATACATTGAGATGGAATAATACTTTATCAGGTTGCAAAATTTTTCTTTTCTAAACCCTTGTTTTGCAAATGCAACCCACAAGCTGACTTTCAAACTGTCTTCCATCTTTATGCTTTCCTAAAAAGTGTCTGCACAGTCTGAGTCAATTTATTAATCCAACTTGAAGTCAAGAGACTCCAATTCCCTATTCCATTATTGCACTGCCTTAACTGAGCAGGAAATCTTGGGAGAAAGCCTTCAAGACTGAAAAGAAGCTATGATATGGAAGCAGTGTACTCATTCCTCCAAGTCCCTAAGAAGAGTCAGGGAAGGACGGTCCCATCCCAGGGAGAGATCATGAATCAAGCTGTTTCTCAGCACATCACCATGTGATGTCCCTATGTGGCAGGGAAGAAATCTATACAATCACAACCAGTCATGTTACATTTCTCTCCATGCTCTGCATTAAAGGCTTTTGTTACATGCCTGGCTGCACGACATGGGGAAAAGCAGCTCTGTAGGGTTTCATTTGCCACTGTACTGCTCCTGCGTAATAGACTTGCTCCACACAGGGAGCTGTGGAGCTCTTTCTTCTCCCTACAGTTCTTTTGTTGGAAGTAGCATTGAGAATAGGTGGGTTTTTTCCTTTAAACTCATCAGGTATTTACATCATATAGGATGTTATTGTTGATAACAATAACAACACTTGTTTAGGTATTTCCTTCTTGCTTTCCGGTTTTCAACTTCTTTGTAGTACTTGGACCTTCTGTTTCTTGGACTGATATTTTACACTGCCCTAATATGATATAAACTCCAAGCTCAAAGAAAAAAGCAAGCTGCTGTTTTCCAGTGAGAGCAAGGGAACAAATACTTTTTTCTTATAATACAGAGGGAGAGGTGACACTTCTAACATTGAAAGAGGTGTGGGCTACAATTTAAAACGCAGCAGAATTTAGGTGAATGTTTTAGTGATTAACACTTTTGATTTGCTTGGCTTAATAGCCTTTGAAAACATTGTTTTGTGCACACACAGTACATTTTGGGCAAAATATCACCTGAGCTCCAAAGGGAAAGATAAGAAGTGTTGCTCACGCATGCACAGAAGATTAGATGTTCTATCAATAATTTATGGAAGGCCCGTAGAGTATGCTGCAACAGTCTGCAAAAGCCCTGTGTTTCTCTCTGATGCACGCAAGGAGCAGAGGCTATATCCAGTGGGTCAGAAGCATGGAACTGTTCTGTCTCTTACAAATCATGCCTTCTAATGCTGCACATATTTTTACATTGAAAAGCACAGTTTTGAAATGCAGTTTTTGAAGCACTCTACAACAGTTTGTGTCCCCTACAGTGTAAATCATGTTCAGCTTTTGAACAGCACTAGAGTTGAACCTAGAAAGTCTATGGGATTTCGAGTGTGGTAGCCCCTGACTAACTAGTTAATTCTATTAATACACACTATAGAATCACGAAGTTTGCAGGGCATGATGCTGAAAGCAAGTGATAGGAAATTTGCTCTTCAGGATCAAAAACTCACTGTCAGGTCTGTGACAGCATGATCACTACTTACTGTGCAAATAACACACTCAAACATACCTGTTTGCTGTAAAATACAATTTCAAGTCTTACCCTATTTGTCCCTTAGCTCATTAAAGACATTAAAGCTTTTTCAGAGAAATTCATGCTGTGGCCACATGTGAAGGAGGTGACTAGAGAACAGGACCCCTTCCAAGATGTCTCCCAGTTTGCTGTTTTGCATAGCATTTGTTTTACCTTGACTGTCTTTGATTTATCACCACTGGTCTGCTCACTTCCAAGTTCGCTTTCCCAAGACTTTCCTAGGAGGATGCTTAGCTGCCAGGTCAGCTGGCCGCAGTCATACATGTGCTGCTTGCTTTACAGGCTATACCAGTGTTTGTTCTTCCCATTGCAGCTCAGACTAAAGCATTCTTCTTTTTGTGTACCAGCTTGTAAATAGAGCTTCCCAACAAAAGCTTAGAGTGACAATATCATTAAATATTGTAAACATTACTAGTAATAAATAGACGTATAATAGATGATCAGTTAATAATTTCATTATCAATATTAATAATAAACCATTGTACTTCAGAATAATGATATCACAAAATAAGATGTTGAAAAGTTCCTTGACTTACTTGGCCTTGCCATCTACCACCACTTTCCTTCTCTATGCTGAAATGTATTCTGGATTTTAGCATCTTCTTCTAAAATGTCATTTGAAGCCACCAGGAAGTACAGTATCCCGGCTGGCAGTTGCCAAGATGCATTGGTTACTGTTAACTACATAGGCTCCACTCCATCAATAATCTATGTCAAACTTTCTCATAGGATATTGCTTCTCTTTTTTTTGTCCTATTGAAATGGGTAGTCCTTGCACAGGTTACTGGTTAGCAAAGTAAGTTTAGACTGACAGTCTTGCATTTCACCAGACACTAAACTGTTTAATTTATGTTTTGGTTAAAAGCAGCCCCAGTGATTTCTGTTTTTAGGGGATTCAACTTCTCTCTAGAGGAAAAAAAGAGGAAAATATCTTCTGTACAGGGTGATTTGAATTGCTCAAAGATCTGAAATTGAATCACATCTTCACACAAAAATGGAATAGTGTTAGTCATAAGGTATGGCAGATGGCTGTTAGTCACCATTAAATTCAGAGAGTTTACCCACTCTGTTCAATCAATACAGCCTTGAGAGAGACCAGTTCCCATTAGCTCCTGCAAAAGATTTCTCTTGTAAGTCAAAATCTGGTCATAAAAGAGAGCAATATTGAAAATGTGTAAGTGGATGGGAAGAAGAAAGTGAGACAAACTATTTAAATTAACAATAATTGTTAATTTAAAATTGTTAAATAATTGTTAAATTAAAAATAATCTCAAAAATACCTTCTGTTTTATGTCTGCTACCCTGTAGGAGATAATTTCTGTTTCCAAGCAAAGGCTGAATGTTCAACCACCACAAAATAAGTTGTCTTTACTCTTGAGGATAATGGAACATCTGCAGCAGTGAAAGAAACCTACAAATGCATCCCAGCTCTCAGGATTTGGCCCATCAACCAGTCCTTTCATCAGGGCATGTCAACAACTGCTGGCTTGGAACGCTTTGGATTTCTATTCTAAGATGCACCACTGGAAGCTATCCATTCCAGGAAATGTAGTCTCTAAATATCTTGTAATGTTGTTAGAAATAGAACATTTAAAAGACATCTGGAAAAATATATTTGTGATCCTCTGTCAGAAAAGGTTTATTTGCATGCCAGTTTTTCTCCAAATATGCAGTCAGTATTCTGAAGAGGAACATTTCCAAAGAGCATTGTCTCTTGTACCAGGAATAGTGTGGCCAGCAGGACTAGGGACGTAATTCTCCCCCTGTACTTGGCACTGGTGAAGTCTCACCTTGAGTACTGTGTGCAGTTCTGGGCTCCTCGCTTCAAGAAAGAGATTGAGGTGCTGGAGTGGGTCTGGAAGAGTGATGAGACTGGTAGAGGGACTGTAGAGAAAGTCTGATGAGGAGTGGCTGAGGGAGCTAGAGGTGTTTAGCTTGGGGAAGAGGAAACTCGGGGGGGACCATATCACTCTCTATAAGTACCTGACGGTAAGTTGTAGGCAGGTGGGGGATGGGCTCTTCTCCCAAGGCAACTAGTGATAGGACAAGAGGGCAGGGCCTGAAGCTGCACCAGGGGAGGTTTAGATTGGATGTTAGGAAGCCCTTCCTCATAGAAGGGGTGGTTAGACATTGGAATGGACTGCGCAGGGAGGTGGTGGAGTCCCCATCCCTGGAGATGTTTAAGAAAAGACTGGATATGGCATTTAGTGCCCTGGTCTAGCTGATATGGTGATGTTAGGTGATAGGTTGGGCTTGATGATCTCAGAGGTCTTTTCCAGCCTCAATAGTTCTGTGATTCTGTGATTAACTGAAATGCATTCTTACAAATCCCCTCTTTGGGATGCTGAGAATAGTAATACAAAAATAAGAAAATAGTACAAATCAGTGTTCAATGTCAGGTTTATGTTTTCACTTTGGTTATTTTCCTTTGTACTCTTATATAATTGAGTTAGTGCCTGTTACTTTCATTCACATAAGTATGCCCTAAAATCTCCCTTGCTTTTTCACAGCTTGGTAACCTTGTTGTGTGTTGTGTTTATTGCTTTTCAAGAGGAACTTAAAATTGTCTTTAAAGAGCCCATTCCCACTATCTTAAGAAAACATGTGACAACATTCTTATGTGATGGAACCCTACTCCAATCCTCATTTACAGGGATATTACATGGTATGAGAGTCATTAAAGCAATGCTGGTGACCAGCTGCAGCTAATTCAAGCCAGATCACTTCTCTTCCATGTATGCTGTATCATTGCTGCACAGTAGATCTCTGATTGAATCACCGTTGCAGAGAGCTGCTGATATCATCACAGCTGTTGCCTTGTCTTCTTCCTGACAGTACCAACTTACAGATTAAATCAAATATATTAGTTATCAAGGACCATTTCTTCACAGAATCACAGACTGTTAAGAACTGGAAGGAAACTGTGGAGATCCTCTAGTCAACTCCTCCTACTAAAGCAGGTTTACCCAGAACAGCTTGCTGAGGATGGTGTCCAAGCAGGTTTGGAATCTCTCCTAAGAAGAAGACCCCACAACTTCTCTGGACAGCCTGCTCCAGTGCTCGATCAGACTCAAAGTTCTAGTATCTCAGTTTATTTTAACTTATTGTCTCATGTTATGGAGGTACTTGCTGCTCAATTCATGGCAAAGCAGCCTGGTTCTCAGATCATGAAACAATTCCTAGTGACTTTGCTTGAGGATTACTCTTCTTAAATAAGCAGAGACTGCTTGTAGGGATCACTTCATTCTTTGTTCTCATTCTGTCACTGGTTAGTTGAATTGTGCTTAGTCTGGAATATGACCACTGGTCTTCAGTCAGAGCACTGACCAGCTCCCAGAACTTTATAAGGATCAGGCACCAGCACATTAGTCTTGATTCCGAAGAATGGTAAGTAGGAGTTGGAAGGGATCTTTAAGAATCATCTAGTCCATACAAATTTGAAAAGGCATCTTCTGTGAAATCAGAATATCACTATTCTCTGTTGTCTGCTTTCTCCAAAAAAGGCCAAAGAAAACAACTTTTTTCATACTCTTATAAAAAAAAATTCTGTGAAATTGTATTTCTGGCAAAGCTGTGTGTGCTGAAAGCAGCAGAATGCTCATGGAAATTCTGCTACCACTGTAAGTCTGAGAGTGCTCCAGGTGTCATGTTCTACTCTGCTTAATTTCATGAAGTAAATGAAAAACCACAGTGGTTAAAAGCACGAGGTCTTCACTAAATTCTGGAGTGACACTGATATTTGTCAGATATTAAACTACCAGTCCTTCAAAGTTGTTCTGTAACACAGAAAAAGGAGAAATAAATCTCTCTGAATGCCAGTTTAATTATTGAACTTAAAGTAGATATTATGTAAAATATTTTAGTTGCTTCTTTTCAAACTATTCATTTGTTCACTGCAATTGCACGCTTTCCTCATCTGGGTCACCTGCCTTTTCAAAACTGTAAGATTAGTCCCTGTATGAGATTACACAAACAACACAGGGAAATACAGCATTACTCCTGTGGTTTGCACAACATCTGCATCTTTCTTCATCTTCCCCATTGTATGCAACTGTTGCTTATTCCTCTGGGAAACTTGCCATCACAGAAGGGAGTCTCCTTCAGAGTCTGTAGGGTGAGGATGCATCAGTTCCCTGCATTTCCCACACATACAGGTCTGAAGAGGTCTCCCTTATTTCCCGTAGCTCACTCATCGCATCAGTGCATTACCTTTAACTGCCTTAACTGACCTAAAAATCCAATCGGCTTTGGGATCCATAGCCATTACTTTGTAAAAAAAGTGCATGGCTGGATTTCGCACCTGGTCATCCTTATTAGGAAATTGCTACAATTACAGAGGGCACATTCTTTTCTGACTGCCAGCACTTAGACAAAATCAACTTTATGATCTCTTCCGATCTGTAGTTACCATCACTAGATATCTTCTCTGACATCAGTCTTCTCATAGAAAACTTTTCAACTTCTTTTGCATCCTGAGTATCTTCAACACCTACTGGCAAGGTGGTACCTCAGGAACATATTGCCACAATTATACCCCCTGCTTCACAAACACAATTAGTCTTGGCAGTACTTAAAGATTACTATGTAAATTACATTACTCTGGGGTCTTGAACTTCTTAGTAAAATAGACATGCACTGCAGGCAGCTGCAGTACAAGTCAAACCAATTTGTTTAGTGTAGATTAATGATTTGATACAATTATTTTCCAAGGACACTTATTAGAGTTATCTTTGAATGTTCGCTTACTTCACAGCCTTAAATGTACTGTATGATGAATGTAGCTCGCTTCATACTTTCAAGTTGACTTTGTTTAATTTCAGCTCCTTTTTTCCAAGCAGAGAGTCTCCAAAGATGAGCAGAGGTCAAATCATCAGCTGTGAGCTGTAATGCTGTTTTCGTTCTCCTGGTTCAGCGAGCTCAAACCCCATAAGTCTTCTGATCTTGAAATACACAAAAGCATACTGAAAGCTGAAAGAAAAACCCGAGCATTTAGCTGTGCTGCTGTCTTGGAAATATATTTCCAAATATATATTCTGCAGAATTTGTCTTGCAAAGCCTGTTAAACAGATCTGTTCAGTACTAGGGGCAGCTTTTGTTTGGTGGTTTAAGTGAAGACACATTGATTACGCTGACAGAAAATCATAAGGATACTGACAAAGTATCTGACCATATATCTGCATTTCTTCAGGAATGAGGGAATAAACCTGAATTTATATAGTTGTGGAAAATGTACTCATGTTTTAAGGAAACTGGCTACTCCTTCCTCACACAATCAACCTATATTTATCATTTTCCTTGTCAATGAATCATTGCTGCTTCATGAGGATACGTGTTTGCAGCAGGCACTAAGTGAGATCAATCAATAAGTTCAGCTAGATAATCTGGGGCTGTAGCTTTCTGATTCAATAATATATGGCTCTGTTAGCCTTATCAGGCCATAAGAAGTATTCTAGTCACATTGAGGAAGCTCTAATTTGTCTGTGCTTGTGTTTGCAGTTTTTCTCCTCTGCCTTGTGCACAACAATGCAGGCTCACCAGGCTCACAGCCTGGATCCCCTGGGACACTGGCAAGATCCATGTTTTCTGTGCTGCTTTTTCTTTCACAAAGATTCTGCCACAGTCTTTCAGAAAGGCTCTTCAGAGACAGTAGAGAGCCAGCTACTGACTGGGTGAATTGTTTCAGCAGTGATGGATGACTTTGAATGGCAGAATGTATGTCCATCACATTAATTAAGGTATCAGTGCTGTCACTGAGTGATAGGCATGTGTCAGATTGCTCAATGGAGAGTTCCAGATGCCATGCTTACATGCCACATGAACATCCTGTCATAAGACAAGAGATAGACTGGGCTGGTGGGCTTTACGTCACAAGCCTCCCTCCCTCATGAGCATGGAGCCTCCTTTCTATTAAGGCACTGTTGGGCAGGATTTCAGATGTCTCCAGCACTACCTTAACTTTTTCTGCATTAACTCAGAAGCAAAACTCATTCCCTTGATCAATGCTGAATGTGGAATGCAATCATCCATCTCTTTTTTTCCTCCTTTTTCTGTTTTCCTATTGATCTCTGTTACCACAAGAAAGTCTATGAGATGTGGGCATGATATTATGAAGCTGGAAGACACAATGACTATTTTTTCATCCCTGAAGGCATCCTCAGCATTCTGCAAACATTAAAAAGGATGACATCTTCCAAAACAAGTTGATATTTCAGTTTGGGTTCTGACATATACATTAAAGGTATAAAGCTAATAGTGATGTGCTTTCAGGATTACTCAATACCCAGGAATTCCCATGGAAGATGGAAAGGTAAAAGAAGAAAAGATGTAGCTGTTCAGCACAGAATTGCACCAGGGACCACTTGTCAGAGGGACCCAGGTGCAATCTAGGACAACAGGGGAAGGAGGGGGGTGAATGTCAGCAGCTGGTGGGATAAACTTCCTCATTTTGATTATTACACTGCTGCTTGAATTAGGCAAACAGTACCACTAACAACAAAAGCAAAACAAGAAGATTAGTACCACATTCCCTTTCTGTTGTTTTGTAAATTGTGAGAACATTAAATACATGAATGAAAAGAATTATTTTCATTAAAATTTTCTGTGTTTACTGACAGCAAGTTTTTTTACACTCAATATATCAGTACTTTTAATGAATTACATGTGAATCTGCAGTCATTACTGCCTTGAGAGGCTTCCAGCAGTTCTGTCTTAGAATGTTGCATGTGAAAATTCATGTGCTCCAAGCATCATTACTTTTTATTGCACCTAGGGGATTATGGTGCACATATGTTGGCTTTATGCTATCTGAATAGATCAGTCCTTTGCAAGGAGAATAACCATCAGTCAATGTAATTTTTGTACTTCTCTGCTGACCCCACAGATGTCTAAATGGATAAATTAGTCTGGTTTTCTCCTGATTGCTCTAGCAAAAGAAATGTTGCTAGACCAGGAAGAGGACTGAGACAAGACAGCTTGTCCCTACTCAGTTATACATCTGATTTTCCTGGTTTGGTTTTTTAACTGACTAATTGAATTTGCCTCAGTTAGCTACTCCAGGTTACTTTGAAGTAGGAAAAAAATGATGTGAAAACCCTGAAGAAAAATAAGACAGTTTTGTGGAAATAAATGTCTTTCTATTCCAGTTATCTTTTCTTTAAAAGAATTGTTTAGTGTAAGGTGGCAATTTCCAGAACAGTTGAGTCAGTGAATTACAAAAAATGTCTTCAGAAATTGTGATAAATGTATTCATTAGCAGACTTTAAAAGCTTATTAAAAGCATATTAAACAGGGTAAAGAAGCCAGCACTGAAGAAATCCAGGTGATAGCATATTTGGAAACTTGTTTATGCTGTCCCTTTTTATAAACAGGTCAGCTTCTTCCAAATACAAGCTAACAGCACAGTGTTATCCAGACATGATGCAGAATTACTGCAGGCTTCCCCAGGGCCTGGAGAGTATCTGACTTGTCCCACTACTTCACTACAGGTCTCACACAGAGATAATGAATGGCCCTTACAGTGTCCCCTGGGCACCAGAGAGAGAAAATCTTAAAGGAGAAAAACCAATTGTGTCTTGCTGGAAATTTTCCCTCTTTTCCTCTAGTGAAAACAACAAAGACAACTGAGTGGATCTCATTGTCCCTACGCATTGACAAACATTAACACTGCTGTAGCAGTCTACATGGCTGGCCATGGCTTTAGCAGATCAACACTGAGGATAAGTGGACTGGGCTGGTGTGTGCTCATCTCTGACAGTGTTGAAGTGACCCAGTCCACCAAGAAGAGATGCTGGGAGAAGGCAAAAACATCCCAGTCAGAGCACCCTGTCACTTGGCCAGAGGGAGCATCTTCAGGCCAATATATGTCTATGTTGGATGAGTCCGATCTGGAAGCCAAGCTAACTACAACATCAATGCTGAACTGATGCTGTCAACAAATTTTCTGATACCTTGAAGCACTACTTGGTGCACACTGTTAGGAATAGCAGCAAAACAGCAGTTTTGCTTCTGAAATTCCTGGGGTCAGACAGCCTGCATCCAGAAGGAGCTTTGGTCACTTACAGTAGCTCCACTACATGAGCAGAGACTGGAGAAATTATGAAGTCATTTGGGCCTTCATGAATTGGAGTATATAAAGTAAAATTCTAGGAAAAGTCTGAAGTTCAAGACTTCCTTTTCCTCAAGACAACTCTGTTTCCATTTTGCTTGTTATTTGAGTCATGTCTTGACTACTTTTAAAATCATCTCTTGCTCCACAATCTCTTCTCATATTCTGATTTCAGCCATCCTTTAGGATAGCTAAAAGCAAGCCGCTGCTGGTTCAAGAACTCACAACCCTAATTGCTGTCCCAGATAAAAAGGGACACACAGAGATTTTTCTTCCACTCCGATGCACTTGGAAATCACAGTTCACTTATATAAAACAGTTATTATCTCCAAAAGAATAGATCTCTCAAGAAGTCATGTCAAAGACTCAGTCAGTGTAAGAAATCACATCATCTTGAATTGCTCTTCACTGTGGCTGAAGTCTTTTCTAGACCAATTTAGGAAGAAATGTCAAATCAGAGAAGAGTTATATTAATTGTATCTGGCATACTGACATCTCTGACTCCATGTATGGAATTTAATAGCTATTTACTTCACAGATCCAAAAAGTATAGACCAAATAATCACGGCTGTTAGTCCACTGAAGTAAATGGAATTAAACCAGGATGAATCATCTGTGACAGTCCAACAATTAATTGATGTAATTTTTTCTTTTCAATTGTGTTGTAATGATCAATTGACCATGGACAGCCTATGGGGATTTTAGGGGACGGGATGAAGACTGGAGAAACTTTGAGCACTGATTTCAGGCGATGGTGTAGAAATGAACACAAACATTTCTGGCCTCTGAACCTGGTGTCTTATTAGCTTATTTGCCTGAAGAAAAGAATCAAAAGTGCATCAAAGCATGATGAGACTTGTAATCTGGACAATGGAGGGCAGAGTTAGAGAAGCATTGTACTCTGGCATTATCAGTGTGAATCAACAGGTCCCTTGGATTACAAATGCTATCCAAGGTGTCTCATCTGGCACAATTCCTGGAGAGCAAGTACCCAAGACTCCCAGGCATCATCCATATTCTGCTACAGTCTGGTGATCCTGGCAGTGTGCTGCTCCACAGAAAACCCTAAAGGCTAAGGTCTGCAAGCTGAAGGAAAAGCTACACACTCTTTGCCCAGGTGCCCAAGTGCTCAGAGCAAAAAGACTATGTGCAGAGATGGCTATGTATGTAGTGCAGGACTTGTCCCACCTTATTCCCTTTGCCCTTCCCCAATGGAAGAAGTGGTCCACTCTAGAAATAGACTCATTTCTTAACCTACTAAGACTTACCTGAAAAATGGCAAGAACTCTTCCTCAGAGCAGGAGGCACTCAGTCAGATAGATGCAGCAGCCTGCATTTACTACACGATCTTCAGTCCAAAGTAGAACCTCTTCCAGAGATTGTGCACATCCTGTTCTGAGGAAAAAGCCTATTCTTGCTCTTTGTGAAGACTTGTAAGAATATAAAGTACTATGCTTGCTTTTTGTTAAAGTCTACCCTTTGTTTACTTTCCTGTCAGAAATACCCTGCAGGAGCTGAGTCAGAACAATAACACTCAGAAATATCCACCCCTTTTCTTTGCATGACTTCTTTCCTTTTCCCCTACTCCTTGTCCCTCTCACTGCCACCCCATGCCCTCCTGCTTTAGCTGCTGATACAAGTGCCAAGCAGGCAGACAGGAGCTGCATGAGGAGCGTGGAAAGGGAGGAAGAACTCCAATCCTCAGTCTTGCTAGCTGTGCTGACACACCGATATATATTCTTCAGATACCTATATACACAGGCAAGAAGTGGTGGCTCAGAAGAGTGACTGTGCTTGACAATTCCTAATGCCCTAGATATTGCTAGATCCCAGGAGAAGAACTCTGGTCCTCTCATGTAAGGTAATAGTAAATGGTAATTGGCTTGTGAATGAAGAAGGAAAGGGTCAGTGGGAAAGGGATGTGATATGCCAGCCCCTGCTGGGATATCAGATATACTTTTATATTGTACATTTTGGTCTACATGTCTAGAGGATTTACCTACTCTTTGAAGATAAACCTAAACAGAGATAGTGCCAAGGACAAAAGTCAGGTACAAGAAGTAACTATGGAATGACAGGACTGCTGAGAATATTCTCCCAACCATTATCAGTTTGCTTCACCAAGCATAATACTGATGGCCTATACACAATCATAAATAACAGACCGTACCTAATCTCTGTTCTGTGTCTGTGTTTGCAATGGATTTGGTGCCACTTAGATCACCTTGGTCCCTCCGCTGCAAGACGACCAGTCTTCTCAAGTGCACAAAGGTTTAGCTGCAAAGTGCACATGTGGTGTTCGCTTCCCTGCTTTTTTCCACACACCTTTTAATGGTGACTTTGAAACAGGCAGAGTGATCGTTAAGTATCAGGGAGGCAGATATGGAGATAGATGGCTGGTTTCAAGTGCAATCTGCATCAAACCCACAGCCTATAGCCAAAAAGTCCCCAACTTCCACCCAGCACACCCACAAAAAGGGACAGGTAGCAATAGTGAGGAATGGCAACTTGTGAAGGCAAAATCTAGAAGAAAGAAGAGTTCACTCTCAAAACCTGAGGTGGCCCTGCAGAAACAATTCACAGCTCTGCAGACTGCGGATGGAAATGAGCCTGTGACTGGCAAATTCCCTGACATGGGAAAGGCAGCCAGACCAGTTCCCTGTCCTATAACAACGTGCAACCAAGAAGAAGTGACAGGAGAAGCAGTGGGTGATTCTCTTCTGAGAGGCACT
>VZRI01000949.1:853927-866164 GCA_013397515.1 Upupa epops | reverse complement strand
CGCACCGCCCGCGCCTGCGGAGAGCGGCCCCGCCACCGCCCGGCTGCCGGGAAATCCCGGGATGGAGGCGGGGGATGCGTTGTGCGGGGAGCGCGGGCCCGGGCTGCGGGGCCCCCTCCTTTTCGCTAAGCTCTGCGCTACCCCGGTGAGACAGGGACCGGCCCGGGGAACTCGCCTGCCGCGGAAAGTTCGAGCCATAGGGTTCCAACTGCCCGCGAGGCTGGTGCCGAGTGCCTGACCAATGCTCCCCGGGCTTTACTCCCGCGGTTGTAAACCCACGATTCCCTACCCAGGCGGTCATTCGCCGGTGAAGAGATCCCTCCAGCTGTCCAGTGTTTGGCCGAATATTCCATAAGAGCACGGGAACGGCGGTGGAGCTGGCACCGGAGCGGTCAGCAGAGACCTTCTAGTCTACAAATGTGAGAATGAGGCAGCGATCAACATGATCAACTCGAATCTGAAAGCAAAGTTTCAATGCCAAAATGCTCAACATCCTCATCTAGAGGGCAGCGACTACTCAAAGTCCCCGGTGATCAAAGCCGGCGGTTCAGAGCTTTCCCCATTCGCCACAGTTCACCTGCTTTTCAGAAAGACGACATGAACGTGTGCTGACAATTCAAGCAACACCGAGTCATGGTGCCCTACACAAGGCAACTTTCAAAGTGTGAGGATAGCTCCTGCTCTCACCTTCAAGCCCTAATAAATAAAATAAATCAGTGCTGTAGAAACAAAATTGTCATAGAGGATCTGGACTTTTAATTTAGTACTGGCTGCACCCAAGATCTTTTATCACTTCTACATTCAGACCCAGGACCCTGCTACAGAGACGGGCACAGAACTCAAGCAGACCCTAAAATACCGTGGTCAGTCCACTGTCCACACTGAGGTTTATTATTTAGCTAAGAGGTTGAAGATGCAAGTGATTTTGGTGCTGTGAAGCTGCAACTGCTTTATAAATTCCTGACAACATTTTGCTGGCCCTGAGGGGAGGCACCTGCTGCTTCTTCCAGGGTATTGGGGCATATGAGAAACCCAAGGGATTTGTTTCCAGAGCACTCAACAGAGATTTTCTTCTTAGAAAAATAAAAAGCACTTTTTATTTAAAAATAAACTACAATTAAACCATGAACCAAACAAAATCCAAGAGAATTTTGCAGAGCCACAGGGTCTCAGATTTATAGGGAGCAGAAATATTTATGCAAACAGTAAACTACCTGCTGCTTATTTTCCAGCAGTCTGCTGGCCCTTCCTTCCGCAGTGCTTTCACTGAAGCCATTGTTATTATGTCACACAAACAGCCAGATCAGATCAGGGTTTGTTCAGACTTGAGAAGAGAAGGCTTAGGGGAAACCTTATCCCCACATCCCAGGACATAAAGGGTGGCTATCAAGAGGATGGAGATTCTCTTTTTCCAAGGAGTCCCACAGAAAAGACAAGGGGTGAAGGGCACAAGTTGCTCCCGGGGAGATTCCCATTGGATTCCAGAGGAAAATTCTTCACCATGAGAGTGATTAGACACTGGGATGGTCTTCCCAGGGAAGCAATGGATTCCTCAACTTTAGACAGAGCTAAGGCTCCACTTGACAGGGTGCTGGGCCTCCTCATTTAAACTGCATTTCTTTAGCTTAAAGAGTTGGACTGGATGATTCTTGAAGTCCCTTCAAATTTTCTCTACTGGGATACCGTGATCTACTTTAAAGATAAAGTCCTGGTCAGAAATAGCTTTTGAGAAATCTAAGTATCTTTTCTTTTTAAGGATGGGAGAGTTTGAAACTGCTCCAAAAGTATTTTTGCCTCCTTCCCCCAAGAAAGGAGCAAAATCAGGTCCACAAAGAAAGGACTGAGGAAGGGAGAAAGCTACAACTTGCCTTATGGTGACCTTTTGTTGCTGTGTAGTTACAGGATGATGTCAGAGTGTCTGGTCCCAGTGAGGACAGTATAGCAGGACAAAATAAAATCCAAGAGGATTAACCTCAAAAACTTTCCCAGCTACCTGTTGATGTTCTTTCTGGTTTTCTATTATTTGCTATACAAATGTTGGAACTAAACACTATGGACTTTGAATCTTGGATGGTACACAGCAATCATCTGGAAAGGCCAATGCAGCTGGGTGTGTTTTGTTATCTACAGCATACTACAGACAACAAGACAATGAACACCAACATAAAGTCATAGAATCACCAAGACTGGAAAAGACCTTTAAGGTCATCAAATCCAACCATCAACCCTACAACCCCCAACCACTAACCCATCTCCTGAAACACCCTGTCTGCCTTTTGTTGAACTCCTCCAGGGACAGCACCTCCACACCTTCCCTGGGCAGCCTGTTCTAAGGCCTCCCCCCTCTCGCTAGTAAGACATTTTTCCTAAGATCCAATCTGAACCTCCCCTGGCATAACCTGACTCCATTTCCTCTTGTCCTATCCCTGGTCCCTAGGGAGAAGTGGCTGACCCATGCCTCACTGCAGCCTGCCTTTACGTAGTTGTAAGAGAGCAGCGAGATCTCTCCTCAGCCTCCTCTTCTCCAGGATGAACAGCCCCAGCTTCCTCAGCTTCTCCCCATCTGACCTGTTCTCCAGACCCCAAACCAGCCTAGTAATCCTTCTCTGCATCCTCTCCAGCACCTCCATGTCCTTCCTGTACTGCTGTGCCCAAGCTGCATACCAAATCACAGAATATCACAGGTTGGAAGGGACCATCTAAGTCCACCCCCCGCTGCTGAGAACAACCTCCCACAACCAGCATTTCCTCTGTGTTTTGCATCACTTCGAGACTGAACAAAACCTAACAAACACAAGACAGCAGTTTGCTATAAACATGGAAAAGTTTGTCAAGACCTTACTCTCCAGATCAGGGTTTCAACAAGGACTTGATACAACCTCCACTCAGTGGTTGGGTGGATTTCATCTCCACCTCAGTTTTTCCATTTTTATTTTTATTAAAAAAAAAAAAAACCATGAAATGCTGTTACTAAATAAAGAACTACAAAAGGGGATTTATCAGGACTGGGGAGAGAAGATCAGTTTTTATCATGTCTAATAGAAAATGTCTATTTTTGCCCAACAGAGGAGAGCTCTACCAACAGCACACACACACACTTTTCAAGTGCCAGCCAAAATAATTATTTCTTTTGTTCTGTGGGGAAAAAAATCCCCACTAAACCATGAATATTCAATGATTAATGACACAGTAATCCTTTAGCTAAAAATCTCTGCTCCCTAAAATACAGAGTGAACACCAACTGCCAGTTACAAGAAGAATTAAAAATACAAAAATAACTTGGTTTCTAGAAGTTATCTCACTCTGATCACTTTAGAAGTACACAAAACCATGACACATCTGGGGCAGGCTCTATTCACATTCTGGTAAATGCCAATCAGACAGACAAAACTGGTTTCTTGCTGTTTACTGGAGCCACTGACAGCACCGAGTGATCTCCAGGACACATAGCAAAGGTGCCTTTCTCTCACCTCCAGTTCCATCCTCTCCCACCAGCAGCACGCAAGGTATTGCCAGTGTCTGGGGGGGAAGGCTGCACTCATCTGGAGAAGTCTAAACATCAACATTTCCAGCCATGTAAACAGCAGCATAAGAAAGCAGATGTTTGCGCCTTCTCTAGATAAATGTGCTCAAGCTGCATCAACCAGCCTTTCTGCGCCTTTGAATTCCTGTATGAAAATTGTGATCTGCAAGGGGAAAAAAACCCAACCCCGCACTGTAAAAATACTTCCACAACAAGGGTTTAATTTAAAGCCATGAGTTGTTTCCTCAAGACATTGATGTTCTGGTTGAGCATTACTAGAACAATTGGGCTGCTTCTTTTTTCAGGCTCCAGGTGCTGCTCAGGAGTTGCCAGTTTTCCACTTTTTGTCTCAGGCTCTTGAGAATTTGTGGTTGAATATTCAGAGTTAATTTCATTTCTTTGCTGTGTGAAATCACCTCTGAGGATGTCCTCCTCATCAGGTCAGGTGAGTTCCCATATTTCCAGAGGGCTCTGTTTTTCACGTGGATGTGTTGGTGCAAGAACCTGCCTCCTTTGTCCTGGGTTATCTGCTCAGGAAGGGCAGCTTGAACCTGACCTGCAGAGTGAGGCCTCAGTACTCACTGAGTTGCAGTTCCACTGGTCCAGATCACATAGTAGCATTGGTCTTTGCAAGGGTCATCAGCACCATTCGATTTCTCCCTCCTCTCAGTTTATTGGCCATGTGAGGATCAGTCTTGTGACATCATAGAAACATAGAGTAGTTTAGGTTGGAAAAGACTTTCATCGAGTCCACCATTAACCCAACTGTCCCAACCCACTGCTGAACCCTGTCCCTAAGATCCTGGGTCACCATCTTTGGATACTTCTAAAGATTATTTAGATCTGGTGTTGAGGGCTATGGTTTAAAGGTGAACTTTGTACAGTAGGGTTGATTGTTGGACGTGAGGTTCCCAAGGTCATTTCCAAGAAGAGCGATTCTATGACTCTCTGACTGTGAAACCTGTCCACGGATGGCGATTCAACACCCTCCCTGGGCAGTCTGTTCCAAGGCCTGGTGGCCCTTTCCACAAAGATGATTTTCCTAGTGTCTAATAGGTACTTGCAAAAAAAATAATAAAAAGAATCTTTTTATTCAGAAGTTAATATTAAAAAGTTGGCGGCACATTGTCTGCTCTCCCTGGATTCATTTTCAACAATATTTTAGGCAAGTATTTAACATCAAGGAGTGAGCCCTTTATCTCCAGCCTTAAAATTTTTATCCACCGTGGGAACAGCTAATGCACAAAAGTAACTTTCTTCAGTTTTATCTTCAAAGTTTGGGAACATATTTAGTTCTGCATTACAATAACGTGATTCATATTTCATGAATTTTTAAGTTCAGACCGTGAGCACAGCCAGCTCATCACTTACACTTCGGGGAAACGCTGTGAAAACACAAGCCCCTTATTGTACTTTCAGCTTAGGAGATTGCTTCATGGCTCCCCTCAAGGATATTAAAAAAAGGCATCTTTTGCAATGGTTATCAATAAGTATCTTTCAGGATCAGTGTTTCTAAAGCTTTGAGAAGGGCTTCAACTCTTGGCTGAGTTCAGAAAGAAAAAACAACAAATCACAGGCTAAAGCTCAACTACTCTACAGTTTTTCTGCTCTGAGCTTCAATATTTGCCTTCATGGCCCAAATCTAATTATTAGATCGCTTTCTTATTAAAGCTGGTTAAAAAAGATTCAGCTTCTTGAAAAACAAGAGGAGTGGGGATGGAGAAGAACAAGTTTATTGAAATATTGATAAATGATTGAAAAGAAATTGAATGTTTTCAACACTGACTTCTTGTGTTTCTATAAAAAAACTCCCCACTTATTTCTTTTTATTACATAAAATACCCCCATGGCTCATAATTATTTCAGCACCTCAATCCTTCAGAACATCCCAGCTGAGGCAGGAAATACTGTTGTTTCTTCATTTTACATATGCAAACAAAGAGAGAGTTCTCGATCTGCCAACAAGGAGGCTCTAAATTCCCAAGGAAATCAAGAGATGATAAAAATCACCCAGCCAAGATCAAATCAAAAGCCTTTAGTACAAGAGCTCAGTCTGCTACCAGCCTCCTAAGTTCAATGCACTTTGCTGATGGCCATTTCATGAGCGCTGTGGTACAGCCCTGCCAGTGGAATGCAGAAATCCAGAGAGCCTCAAAACCTATTTACAACTTGTCCTTGTTCCTATTACCTTTGGGGTTGCCTTTCACATCACTGTCAGAAGGGCAGATTTGATCATGCAACAAACATGCAGACAAGAAGTCCATTTGCTCAGATGTAAGAAAACCTTCCAGAAGTTAGTTTGGAAGACCTTGCAGGAGTTAGTTTTCTGTTCTCACCCTAAAATCCTGAGCTGGCTTCCTGTTGCAATCTGACTTCTGTTACAGCAGAAGAGATCCTAGACAAGGAGTGTCCCCTCTCTCTCGCTCATTAAGACTGGATTAAGATGTTCTAGATCCTACAGTTGATGCTCAAGAATAACTTGCTATTCTATGTTCATATCAACTATTGAGCTAAGGATCAAGACTCAAAGCATTTTCTGAGCCCACAGACACCTGGGAATGCAATGTATAGCTCTCTCCAGCACCCTGCTCCACAGAACAAGAGTGGTGCTGGGGAGGACAGGGGGTGAGAGCCATGGAGAGCACACTGAAGGTTCATATTCAAGACCTGGCCAGGGCACACCCACAGATAACACTGGAAGTGGTGGGGTTTTCCCCCCCTTATCTACCAAAGCTCACCACATATTGATGTCAAAACCACAAGTGTCATCTTAAATAAAGAAAACCAACAATTTGCTCAGAGTTTTACAGTGTGCATGAATATTTGCTTCTATCTTTCCGTGTGATGATTTTTTAGATCATTAAGATCACCCTTGCACTGAATTTGTGCTCAAAGCATCTAGTTGCACTCACGCAAGAGCAGCGCTCATCCTGCTGTGGATAGGAGTGGGGAACTGACCATCTGGAAAAACCTCCACTATTTTCACCTTCCAAAATTCAACCTTCCCAATAAAGAGGGACCACATATTACAGCCACTGAGCAATGATTGCCAGTCCACATGCTGCATCACACTAATTAAATATCATTGATAGATCCAAATAAATTCATGTTACAGAACTTAAATGATGCTGCTCATAAAAATTTCAAGAGTTCTGCACACCAGCAATAAAGAATACTTCAAAGCAGTTCTTAACTCTTAGAAAAACAAGTAGGTCAAACCCATTCACTCACACACACACGTGTACATTTTGAATTAAACTACTGAATCTCCCCACCAGGTACCCTTTTGTTTTGTATCAGCCAGTTCCCAAAGCAGCAGGAGTGCATGCCTCAGCAGTACCTCACGGATAAACACAAGGCACTGGAAATCCTTGTGGAGTTCAGGGAAAGGTAACACAGAGAAAAAGACCCCCACAACCCCTACCAAACCCAAATGATTTTATTCCAGATTTGCTCTTGATCCATTGAGTGACCCTGGGCAAAGCACCCAGCACTGAGTTTTCAGAGTAGTGGAGGATCAAATATTCAGGCATTGAGCTCAGAGCTGCAGTTTCAGAGGAACTCCACTCCACATTTAAATCCCAACATGGGCAAGGTAGATTTGTCCTCTTGCATGAACAGTGCCCAAACTCACATTCTCTGCTGGTACCTTCCTATTTTTAAGCAGCGCTACCAAACACATGGAAAACCTCAGCTTAGCAGTGGTGATGCAAAATTCCCCATCATAAGCTGTGGGTGAGAAGTTTAGGAGGTAGATCCACAAAACTGCAGCCCTCAGTGTGGAGGCTCCTGAAAGCAACTTTTTTCAGGTAGGACTCTTCTTTACATTGCAAATATTCTCAGCTGGGAAATCAGTGAGAGCAAACCCCTACCTCCTCCTCCTGTTTAATGTCAAGGTGAAGCTGCTATAGGAGATCTGTGACAGTGCATACCTGAGTTTTGGCTGTATTGTGTGTTCCTGCCAGGCTGCACAATGCAAGGACAATAGCTACAACCAAGTCTCCCCCAATCATTCCAAGCACTGGATGGTGGGATGGTAGAACTCCAGAGGGAAACAGTTCTCAAGACTGAGCAAAGTCAGTGACTTTCTCCATCGAATGAAAACAGGGGCTCAAAGTAGGCTGTGATTTACTCTCCCATTATGAGGCTTCAAGCAATCTTCTCCATCTCCAGGCACAGCCCACCCTCATCCTCAGTGAAGCACCATTCCAGCCACTGCCAGATGCCACCATCTCCACAAGTAGCTCCAGCCTGATAAAACAGTTGCAAATCTTGATACCTCAACAAGAACAAACTGCCTGTTTTCTTATGGTCTAAGTTATTACTGAGTTACCCTGAAGGGACTGGTTTTAAGCTTTGAAGATTTCTGCTTTCATTTTACAAGAAAGGCCACAAAGATTTTCTGTATTCTTTCCAACAACAGCATTTGTTGTGGGTGAAGGATATGACATATTTAAGGCAGCAGAGAAAGGGAAAGAGAATTAAGTGCCGGACACTGCCTCTGAAATGCATCCCCCGAAGAAACAAACAAACATTCGCATCCAGGGCTGAAAATCTTGCAGAGTGAATTTTTTTAGGAAAAAAGCTATGCTGCATCCCTCCAATTCTGTGGTTTCATTTCTCATTGCTGCTTTGGGTGCTTCCCCTTTTCCCCATACAGGTGGGAAACAAAGCATTAAGAGATGTAGGGATCCAGTCAGGTTGCATCTACAGTTTGTGACAGCACAAAGAACCATTGGTGTCCTCAGCAGCTCTCTGCCTTTGCCTTGCACTGTGTGAACCACCAGGTCAAGGACCAGTAGTAGAGCAACGAACACATTCTGAATAAAGGTCCTGCTTCTGCACTGCCTCAGAAATCCCCTTAAGTGACAAATCAGCAAACGTGAATCTAATGGACGTCATTCTTTCAGTGCAACCAAGGTTTGCCAGTGACTCTGGTCCAAGGAAGAGTCACACTCTTCGCTCTTCATTATATTAAGGCCTGTGTCCTATAACAAAGATAGTTCCACAGCCCCTAGAGCTTTGGGATTGCTATCTTTTTCCCTCCAAGTGTGCCCTGCAGCCAGCCCTCCTTGCTAGGGATGCTGCACTTCAAAGATCAGTAGAACATCAAGCTCTGCAGTGCTTTGTTTTCTTCCCTCCTTAACTGCTTTTTTAGCATTCGAAAACACAACGCACTCATGAAAGCTTGTAAAATTTCTCATAAAGTTTAGTGTGCCACAGGATTACAGAATGCCTCTTGGAACTCTGGATAAACAGCTAATCTTAGATCTGTCACCAGAAAGCACTAATATATTTCAAAAAGCTATTAGCCCTTAAACCAAAAGCAACACAGAATTTGATTTGGGGCAAAGGGCTATAAAACACGGGAATTGTTTGGCAACTCTGCACTGAAAGCAGGTGGAAGAAGCTGTAAGAGCTCTGGCATTTATTTTACTCTGCTATTTAAGGCATCTTTACATAGTTTCCTAAATGCATGCATGAAATCTAACATTAAATAAGGCTCTTTGAAAAAAACACTGTTGAACAATTGATTTAGCACACACTCACAGGAAGCAGAACACCATTCGTTACGTTACGCATGGAAAAAGGGGAAGGCAGTAAATATCACATATAAAAAATAATCAACTATAAATAGCTTCTAGGATTTTTTATGGCATCATATCTTTAAGGAGGAGCTCTAGAGCTATCAGCATTGACCATAACCTCCAGATGAGCAATAGCCATTTTGTGGATAGGAACACAGAAGCAGGATGATCAGTCCAAAATCCCTGGTTACTTCTGAGGGCTTTGTGACAGGAATGGTTGGGCTGATGTGGGACAGGGTGGAAAGTATTTGGGGAACATGAGGAGGAAATACAGCTTGAGACACTCAAGTAAAGTCAAAGCCTTAATGTGAATATGTTTCATAGCTTGCTTCCTTCTCTGGTCTTTTTAAGTCCCTGCTCTTGTCCTTTCCATTTGCCAGTGAGGTCATGAAACAAAAAAGAGAAGGTGACATTTCTGGGAAAGAAGCCTGGAAAAGACCAAGCAGGTGGGAAAATGCTTCATGTGAGCAGTGCAGGAGTTACCTTCTCACAAAGTAGAGATACTTTTGTCAAATGTTTTGAGTGATGATGCTGAAAGCCTCAAAGAAATAGAAAACACCAGGATGTGAGTTTCCACCTTGTGGCTGTGTGCTCAAATGCCCTGTTAGAGACAGAGGAACTGGAAAAGTTTGGTGAAGCTGAGCAGCACAGCCAGGACCACACACCAGCAGTGATGCTGCTACAGCAGCAATTTCTTTGAGGAATTGACAGTACACGTGTATTTTCTACAGTAACTGCTGTAGAAAGGCTAATACTCACGGTATTTCTCTGGGAAATCTACTACCACATGCAACTATTTATTCTATTTTTTTTCCCATAAAAGACAGACTCATCTCAGAGCCTTGTAGTGAAGGCAGGTAATGAATTAAGCAGAGCTTTGCAGCTTCTGTGTTCCTACATCAGCATATGCTGGGGCTTATACCTGACTGGCATAGCAGTGTGTCTGACCTTTGCATGAGGCGTTGGTGTTTGCTTTCCTCAGTCACACACACAGAGGAACAGACTGAATTCCAAAAATTGTGTCAAAATCTGGTTCCAGTAATAAAGAAATCTGACTTTCAGCATCTCCTCATCCAACAGAGCATGAACAGGATGGGCCTGACTCATTCCATGGTGCTGTCACTAGAGGTATAAAGAATTAAAACATTAAGTACTTGAGATACACACAACAGTTCTGGAAAGAAAGAAAGGAAGGTTATTATGGCCCAAAGAAAGGCAGGAAGGTTATTATAGTGCACAAAGGTCATAACGAATAAGCAGGAACAAGATCTGCAGGCCTGAGAGGCTGGACACATCCCTACAGCAGCTGTGCAAACTGCTTTGCTCTTGCTGGGAAACATCCTTCTATTTCCAGCATTCAGACTGAAAAGCCACAAGGTTTGGCTGCTCAGAAGTGCCATTCACAACTACTTCAGGGCAAATTCACACCAGAGAAGGCAGGACAGCTAATACAGGATTTTTTCTCTTCCAGTACTTTCGAGTTCAGAAACAGTCAAGGTAAAAGAATTCTGTAACATAATTTTGGCCATCTCCATCTCAGATGCTGCAAGGCCTCTTCTGCACCAGCTGGCTATGGAGACAAGCACACACATCAGGAAATTGGCCTTTGGAGAGCAAGATGTGCAAGGCATAGCTCTGAGCAAACACGCACCTGTGTCTGTTCGGAGAGTAACCTTGTGGAAGACAAATGCTCAGTCTGGAAGGTTCATCTCAAACAGAAAAAATCCATGGATGGAAATTTGCATGGAGTCCAAACTGAGCAGGTCATTGCAAAGTTACATGTATGCAGAAATGTAATGAAATAAACAGGAAAGCTGCTTGCTCAGTTTAGCCACTAAGCCGCCTGCAGTGATTCCCTACAGATGGAGGAGGAATTGCCGCCAGGATCACAAGAAGCTGTTCAATAGGTTAAATTCAATAGGCAAGGGAGGGCACAAAGTAGACCAGCTATCGCTTTGTGGGATTAACTGAAAGAGGTGCCACATACAAATTATTTCACAGTCTGGCTAGAGNCAAGGCCCGCCTGGATGCGTTCCTCTGTGATCTGTGTTAGATAGTTTTGTCCTGCTCCGGCAGGGGGGTTGGACTCGATGATCTCTTGGGTCCCTTCCAACCCCTAACATCCTATGATCCTATGATCCTATGATCCTATGAAATTAAAGATGCTGGGTTTGAAGCTTCCCAGTTACAGCTACCAGTTTGAAGGCCTGATCTCCAGAGCATTGCAGGCACAGAACAGCCTCTGGAGTCAGACATCTACATGCTGAAAAATTACTTTGAGGCTCCTGATGCTTAAGCACAGTTGACTGCAAGCTGATGTCACTCATTTAGACAGAATATACCACATCAGTAAGTGCTGGGAGAACTGGGATCCTGATCACTGGGTTTTGGGATAAAGCTTTTGATGGGGATGGACAGAGAAGAGAAGTTACTTAGACTGAGCAATTCAGCGGAAAAGAAAACACCATTTACTGGATTTATTTCGTCCATTTGTGAATTGCTTGCAAAGATACATTCTATTTCTTTTGTGTGGATAGTCTCAGTAGTGCAATCAGGACCTGGAGGCATAGATTGTTGCCTATTAATCATTCCTGTGCAAATGGCCAGGATAATACCTAGGCATAACTCAAACCCATTTAAGACCCATATTTAAAATTTCACTACAGTCCCTCTCTGAAGTGAACGGCATAAATAATCAGTATGTACAAGTCTGGGCTTGAGCAACTCGCTGTTTATCTAGTTCCAGCCTGGCTCAGGAGACCATTTGTGATCATCAGCTTCAAGGTCACAACAATAATTAAGACTATAATCCAGCAACAAAATTAATTATTACCTGTTACATGTAATGAGCCAAGAAATGGTTAATTTTAACTAAGGTAATGGGTAATGAATGGTTATTTAAATGCTATAAACACTAATAAATTGATAGATCTCCTTATTGAAATGGTAAGCCTTTGTTTGTATTAACTAATCCTATTCCAGCTATGCATGGCTATAATTTATCAATTACATAGGAGCCTGGACAATTAGACTTCACATTAAACACTCAACGTCAAACAGCCTCCTGCAAAATTTCTGAAGCAGCTGACCAACCAAATACTCATAGAAAGAAGGGTCTATGTACCC
>VZRI01000949.1:843702-853921 GCA_013397515.1 Upupa epops | reverse complement strand
CACCAGATGACCTTGAGAAGAGCCTGGCTCCATCCTCCTGACACCCACCCCAACCATATTTATAGACATTAGTGAGGTCACCCCTCAGCCTCCTCTTCCCCAAGCTAAAGAGACCCAGCTCCCTCAGCCTTTCCTCTTAAAGGAGGTGTTCTACTTACTTTGTCATCTTCGTTGCTCTATGCTGGACCGCCTCCAGCAGCTCAAGTGTCCTCCTTGAACTGTGGGGCCCAGAACTGGACACAATACTCCAGATGCAGTCTCACTAGTGCAGAGAAAAACCTCTCTCTCTCTCGATCGAGTGGTAACCACTTCCCTTCTGATCCACCCCAGAATGCCTTTGGGCCTCTTGGCTTCAAGAGCACATTTCTGGCTCATAGTCATCCTCCTGTCCACTAGGACCCCGAGGTCACTTTCTGCTACACTTCTCTCTGACAGGTCAGTCCCCAACCTATACTGGTACCTGGGGTTGTTCCCTGGGCACGGGTGTCCTTAACTGAAATCAGTGCAGAGAGGTTAAAATATTCCTGTGTGTCGCTGATTCTGCTGCCTGAATCTGTTTCCTGAGGCAGGAGTCTGGAAAAGATCTGTTCTAAAACTCTGCCTTGGGTGGGATAATGAACAGTCTTCTAGTTGCATTAGCAACAAGGAAGACTTGTAGGCAAAGCTTTCAGCTTGTCTTGTAGGTGTAGCTTTAATCACTGGGGACCATGCTGAGGGAAATACGCCTGTTGATGTGGTGTTTCTCTGCAAAAAAAAGAGCTTTCCCAGCTCCTTTAAAGAGCTGCCAGTGCCTGGAACAACATTAGATACATATATCTATATTTATGTGTATGTATAAGTATTCTGCTTAGAAAGAACATCTAGGTCATGTTTTCCATACTGATCTACCCTCCATCTGCATCATCAAGGGCACTTTCACAGAAGCAAGTGCCTTATTAGGGATCTCATCTGCTGCTGCAGCTTATTCCCTTAACTGAAGTTTAACCCTCAGCAGACATCCCTCTCATTTCCCCAGCAAGCAGACAGCACTATCAGCTTGCCAGGGGAGGAAAGCAGTTTCCAGGGAAGACAAGAACACCCAAGTGAAGACAAACAAGAGATTTCATAAGGTGTCACTAGTAAATGACAAGTCAACCAAAGAGGTATTTCTCCATATGATTCCATGTGGTCCTTAAATGAAAACCTTACTAGACTGTGCAGTTGCTGCAGATAAAGGCAGGTTCAAAGGGAATACTGGAGGCTAAGAAATGTAACATTGCTCACCTTCAGTGAAAGTCATGGCTATAAAACACGAGGTTTTTATGGAATATTAGATATAGAACACCTTAGGCACACACTGAATATCATCACCCTCCATTCAGCATCCAGATTTTTGTTATAGACTATTACTTGACATCTTTATTTATACCAGGTAGCACATTACCTAGTGAAGGCTACCGATATCCCTGGACCAGATCACAGAGTAACTTCTACCACGTTAGGTATAAGAACAGGAAAGCCCCATCTTTGAGGCCATTAAATACAACATACCTCTGCTCTATCTGTATAATTACAGTGGTTTACAAATTGGTGCTTTTAGCCTCTTCCAAGGCCTGGATTCACAAAACTTACTGATTATTATTATTACAGCATACACTGTACTTGCCAGCCAGCAAGAGGTTCCTGCTCCACAGCTGCAGCCTGACTCAAGACTTCATGGTCAAACACCTGCTCCAGCAGCCCCCAGGATCACACACTGCCCACAATGTGCTGTCCCTGAAACAGAGTACTGCCTAAAATCACAGAATCATGCAGGTTGGAAAAGACCTTTAAGATCACCAAACCCAACCATTACTTCAACTGTCCCAAGGCCACCACTACACCCTGTTCTTAAGCTCCAGATCTACACAACTTGCAAACATGCCCAGGGATGGTGAATCAGCCTCCTTTCTGGGCAGCCTGTTCCAAGGCCTGAGGACCCGTTCCAGCAAGATTTTCCTACAGCACATCTTAGATTTAGATGCCAATAAGAGGGAGGAACAAGCCCAAATGGTCTGTACCCAAGGAACATGGTGCTGGCTACTATTCAAAGGGAGGTGATAGAGAATCCTTTAGGAGGCACAGGAAACAGACCAGAAGATATGGCCAGTTATTAAGATTGCATTGAAGCTGTAACAGCTGTTGCACTGTATAGCAACATCTACACCAAACACCACAACGATATTTGCTTTCAAATGGTAATGTTAACAAAAGAAGGAAAGCCCCAGGCCTGCAGAGGTCACATGTAAAACTTCTGCCAAGGGAGAAAATGTTAACAGCAATCCCTGCAATTCTCCACAGAATGCTCTTGCTCAGAGACCACCTCCCCCCACCAAGCTGTGGGCACAGCCCTGTCACAGTCCAGTATCTACTGACAGTATTCACCATTACATGCATTTTAGAGTGGGTTTAGGTTTTGCTTTTATAAAAAAATCTGAAATAACAGATGAAGGCAAATCCAGCTTTGAGTGGACAACAATTAGAATGAACAGCAAACATCAAATCCCCGCTATGCGGCAAAGGGCACAGCTGTGATTGAATTGGGAAGATGCATGAGTGTAATAATATCACAGGTCCTCAGGGTGTATTGCAACTGGGATCATAGAATCACAGGCTGGTGGGGGTTGGAAGGAACCCCTGGAGATTATCCAGTCCAACATCTCTGTCAGAGCAGCATTACCTAGAGTAGGTCACACAGGAGAAGGTCCAGGTGGGTTTTGAATGTCTCCAAAGAAAGACACCATAACCTCTCTGGGCAGCCTGTTCCATGGCCACAGTAAAGTTTTCCCTCATGTTTAAATTGACCCTCCTGTGTTCCAGCTGATGCCCCTTGTCCTGTTGCTGGGCACCACTGAGATTTACAGTATACCACTGCCCTCCCCTTATTTGGTATATCCATACCCATTAGTGTCTGGATGCATCAGAAGAGGACTTTAGTGGTCCTTTATAAAGTGAGAACTTGCAAACATCTTGATTATTTTGAGAGAGAAAAGTGAGAGGTGGGAGCCCCAGGTGAGGCTGTAGAGAGACAGCACTGCAATTAGCCCATAGCCATAGCCTAGGAGACACCATATAGTTCAGGACTACTCCCTTAAAGGGCAGCACTATTCAGACATTATCAAGCACTTGCCTTTGATTTGCACAGGCTGTGGATGCATTTGTCTGGTACATATTAATCTGTCCAAGGTGGCTGGTTATTTTCTTCTTAATGTGATGCTTTACCTGCCTAGCACTCTCTGGGGCTTACATAAGCAAGGCACAAGTCCAAACCAGTGATGCTACTGAACACCCAGCACTGCTGACCTCTGCCCTCATGGTGCCGCCCTTGTAACCCCTAGCAAAGCCCTCATCCAGCAGAGTAATTAAATAGCTCCCTTCTGCCACAAAGTACTTCACAGCATGGGAAAGGACCTCCTCCTGCCTCATCAGGTTTAATTACCTATTAAAATGTCTCTCAACGGTGCTTTTATTAAAGGATCATGCCCACAACATTAATGAATCTGACAGCCCAAAGTGAATCTCGTATCTTCATTTCTAGGCAACATGGCTGAGGTCTCCCAAAGGTCCTATAGCAAGAGCAAGACAGTCCAGAACTGTGATGCTGCCTCCAGACCCTCCTTCTTTCTCCTCCTCACCAAAACGCTTCTCCTCCCAGGGGTTTTATTCCTGAATGAGACACGAAGGATTTTACTTGTCTCAGTTGCAGATCCTCCACAGGGACAAGGCAATTACTTGAACCAAATCCCAGAGCCTATTTCTGGATGGATTTTTTACCCCATTTTTAATTGTCAGGCCCTTTCTTACACCTAATCAAACGTTACTCAGTGACAGGCTTAGGGAAAGAATAGGGAAAGGAAAACAATGCATCTGTAAGAAAACAAGATACTTTACCCAGACAACAAATGAGGGCAAACATTCCTCAGACTGCACAAAGTGCTCTCCAGGAAAGTTCAAGTCAGTTTTATTTAAGCTTCTAAGAACATGAGTCACAGAAAGCTGCTTTCTCTTACCCCCACTACATTCAGTGATGAGGATCACAAGAGTGAACTATTAAAATGCATCTGCAAGGAGAGCCTGGGTTGTTTCACCTGGGTGTGATGGAGAGGAAGAGAACAGCAGAGCATTTCGCAGTGCAGTGACCCAAAATGCTGAAGCTTTTTAAGCCAGGGTGAAGGACAGAGGAGTAAGAGGGTTATGCAGAGTCCCCTTGGCTGGAGACAAAGAGCATCACTGCAGGACACAGTACAGCAGCATTGGCAGAGCACACGGCCAGTGCTGAGGCATTGGCTGCAGACAATAGCCTGGATTAGCTTGGCAGCCACCACATATATGAGTTTCTGCACTACTGTATCTGCATGCAATTAGAAAAGAAAGGCAATAAAGCTCAACGAAGCCAACCCTGCATCAAAACTACAGCAGGGATGTTTCCAGCCTGATGGTCACAGCAATGGCACCAAAACACAGGGCTATGTTTGTTAAATTTATGGTTCTTTCCAAATCACCTACATGTTTGCATCAATGTTTCTCAAACTCACAGATCCCCATGTTTTTACATCTCAACACTGGGATCTCACAGTTGTTGAAGACTAATGAAAATTATATTTCTTCCCCTTTGTTTAGACAAAATCAGGTGATTTTGGGTGAACAAGGGACCCTCATAGAGCAGTGCCCTACTTGAGAAGGAAGCAGAAATGCAGGTGGTGAAGTCCCAAGGACCAGGGTGCCAGATAATAACTCCCGCACCAACAGCCCTATCTACTGGTGGGTTTTAAGGAGAGGGCTGCAAAAGGCTGTTGTTGCACTGTAATGGGAAAGAAAATTCAGGCATGAAATAATTTGAGCTGATTCATGGCACTCGGAGCGCTGCACGTCTTTTCCTTTTTCAAGTAAAACAAAACGGCAGAATCGATTTCTCTGAGCCAAACATCTCGTGTGACAAATATAAAGCTGTGTTTAAAATATCTGGCAGCTTCACTCTCCTACAACTCAGCCCAAGAATTCAAATAATCAGGGACATTCAAACTAAGAGCTAAAGCAAAAGGAGAAGATGTGCAGTTACAGAGGCTAGTTTGAAGCGTGAGAGGGTTGGTTACATTCCTATTTCCCCTCTCCTGAAGATTGTTATACTGTGACTAACACACTCCAGAAAACACAGCGTGAACTTTGCATTACGAAGATGTCGGGGTATTTTGCCCCTGTAAATATATTAACAGGAGTTACCACAAGAATTTTCTTTTACCATTCTCTTTAGCTGCAGCCCTGCTAAAAATTAAATCATTCACCTTCCTTTTGTGACATCTAATTCTTCAATATCAAAGCAAGAGTCTGAGAGTAAAAAACAATGCTTCAGACATCACAGCGTGATATAATATTTGTATTTTTTCTTGTGATGGCATCTCTGTATTTACAGACTGGCAGTTCCTCGGGGAGCAAAACTTATTTCCTCAGCTAATCTCCTTACTGAGAGAGCAGTGGAGATCTGAGCAAATATGCTGAGCTATAAAAGCTTTTATTCCCAAGACAAAGCTCACCACACCAGTATGCTACAGTCATTAGACAGAGTTGAGGGAAACACCATCAGTCCTGGCTCTGATAGCAAGAGTATTCCAAGATATTCAAGCCTGCCTTCAAAGCCCCATCCAGCTGCACACAAAACCTATCCTAAAAGCTGTGGGGATACATAAGCATCCAGACATATCCTCCCGCTCTTCATCACAACCATCCAAGGCGCTCAGATAACCTGCCCAGAGAAGCACCACTGGCCTTTACAGAATGTTTTGCCAGAGCCCAAGCATCAAACGAGATCTGCTCAACTTTGGTTTTATACTCATTGCTGGAATAATCTCGCAAGGAGGAAATTCCTTAATCTCGGCAGTGGTGAGCTCTGAGCAAAACACATAAATATAAAACAGGAACAAAAACCAATTCTCTGTACAAGCTAATTGCCTCATGCCAGGTGATGTATATCAGGAACAGCAAGCTTGAATTCCAGAAACTTCAGGCTGAATCCTCTGCTCAGGTCAATCTCTTATTAAAGTTGAGGGAAATTCAGATAAATAAGAAATTCTGCAACTGGCATTTCATCTGAAGTTCAAGAAAGGAACCCATGGTTACTTCTCCAGGAGAGTTTCTCCAGTTCTAATTGAGAGGCTGTTTCAAGCAGAAATCCTGTACTCTGGGCTATAAACCCCAGGTGGGAATTTATGCGAACATCAAGTAATCAGAGCGTTGCAACATCGGTTGTAATTAGCAGCACTAGAGTACACTGCAAACACACCACGTTGGCATCTGCTGCTGCTGCTCTGTCCTAGGAGATGATCCCTGGGGAATTCATAAACTGAGCAGAGCACAGCCCCGACTTCATACCTGTGCTTGGAATAGAAGTCCCTAGAGAGAAGAACACATCTGAGGCTGGAACCTGCTTCTGGCAAGGCAGCTCAGCTCCTCTGCTCCATCAGAGCCAGCGTCACACTGAAAGGTCAACATGTTGTGCTGTTGGATCTTTGTTTTAGGTGAGACATCCAACAGCAAGGTAACAAACATCTGTCAGGTGCAGAGGGCTTCTGCAGATGACTCCAAATGTTATGAGCAGCCAGACATTTTGTACTGACAGAGCTCATATCTATAGCAAAAAGAGGAACAGCACACAAAAACAAAAGGTCAAGAGCTGCTGTTCTGGAGCCTTCTCAAACCTGTACCTCCCAGGTCTGGCACCTTTCTCTAGGAAGGTGGTCCCACTAATCATGGTCTGCAGATACTGTTACCGTTTCCCCAGTTTGGAGCTACAGCTGTGTTCAGCTGCTCATCCAGCTGGGACAGTTCTCATTGGGAGTCTCTAACCAAAGTTCCTCAGAAGCATTATCCCAACACGTTTTACTCATTGACTTGATGCCCTCTTGAAAAGGCATGCCACCAAGATGTGCTTGTCTGCAATCCTCTTATCACAGCCCAGGACTCTCTCCGATCCCTAATCCAGACAACACTCGCAGTTTAGTATCCCAGTTCAGGCTGGGATGAGTCAGACCCAGTAGCCAGCGTAGAGCCAAGTATGCACATGCCAAGTCCTCATGTCCTAGGTGAGTCCTCTATACCCTGAGCATCAGACCTGATAACAATGCCTCTCTGATTAACGCGAGGTGAGGCGAGGTGAGACACAGCCACATCAAATCCTTCACTCATCACACAATTGTTCAGTATTAGCTACTCTTAAAGCTCAACCAACCTGCCTGTGTTTTTATTGTCTAATTTTTCCCAGTTTTCTTTTTTATTGATGTGTTTCTACACTACCCTGTTACACAGAGCTGCTGCTTGCTGTTCAACAGATGCTGCTATTTATGCCTGCAGGAGAATTGACCTCTAGATGTAGGTGTGCTTTGTTTCCAAAGCACTTATTTCCTTTTGAATGAAAGTCACCAAATTAAAGCAAGGTTGGGATGTTTTCTCTGTTTTCAGAATATAATAGAACACAAAACCATAAAACAAAGTATGTTTAAACACCTTCTCCAAATCAAGTAGAAGCCCATCCATCTTAATAGCAACCACAACAAATAGCTCTTCCTACACACACTGAACACAGCAGATGCTAAACCACTGTTTAATCTTCTTCAGAGCACTTTAGGTAAAAAAGCTGTGGCTTTTAAATATGTACAAAGGAGGTCAGAAAACTAAAATGCCTTGAAACAGTTTTGCTCAGGGGCCAGTAGGGTCTGAAATGACCTCTCTAAATTCTCACATTCCCATACTCAATTTTTATCAGCCCCTCCTTCCCTTTTGATGGTTTTAAATATGCGGGAGGTGGGCAATGCCTTCAGCACATCTAAAACTTTTAAGTATTTTTGATTTATTCTCCTTGGAAGGTTAGGATGCCCCAGGCTGAAGCTAATGACTGGTGGTCCACTGAACTGTAGATTTACCATAATAATTTTCTCAATCCCATCATGAGGAGACTTTTACAGTTTCTCCTGGATGTTAAAGAAGAAAAAATGCTGCAACCCCCTAGAGTCTTAAACCCCACAACTACTTTATAGACTACTTCATACAAGTTACTATTCTGAACAAGTCTCCTTTCCTTTACAAAAGGATATTGAACCTTTATGCTGGTCATTCCCAAGGACAATCCAGCATGAAAAGAGGGTTTACCTCATCTAATCCTCTGAATATTATGGTATTGTTCCCCTTCATTTGAGAGACAAGAAAAATACTCTGCATAAGGTGTGAAGCAGTAGTACAGGATTTGACTGACCTGTAGAAAATATCCCCATGAGCATCACAACTGGCCCGCCACAGGCCAAGGTGGCAGGTCCTGCACGTACAGAACAAGGGCCTAATGCAGTGAAGGCTGCAAGAACCTCTGATCATCTCTGATTGGCCCTGTACAAGACTTAAAAGCAGAGCTGAGGAAGAGGTTGTATTTGTTCTTAAACTTTTCTCTAGCCACACGCTGTTACTGGATTCTTTTCCCAGCACAGAGAACAGACAGAAGGGTCACAGCTCTCTGTACCTTCTGCACTTGGCTCAGGATGAAGCACAAGATTTGTCCTTTTCTCTAGGAATATCTACCAACTCATCCACTACTTTCTCTCTTAGAAATGCCTTGGCCATTCTCTCCAGCTCAGGAAATTCTCTTGTCTCCTGCAGGTCTCTTTGGAATTTGTGTGCACCTCTTCTGCAGTTCTAAACCTCACACACTCACCTTTTTTCATATAACAAAGCCTACAGTGCCCAAACTGCCCTAGGACAGGGTCTGAACCTGCCAAGCATGACCTACCTTGGTGGTTTCCCACAGGTATACTGACTCCAAACATGCACAGTAAAGAGTTGCTGGAGATGATTTCACAGCAGTCAGGAACAAGTAAGGCTATATTTCTTCACTACAGTGTGGCAGACAGTGCTTGGGGAGTAAGCATCACCTTTAATTACAAATTTATTAGCCCACACTAACTGCAGCCAGAAGGCAGAATTATTAGCACACACTTTATTTCCATCAGACCTTAATTGGCTTCTCTGCTTCACTTGAGTCAATGAGATATCAATGCCTTGCTCTCAGAGAAGTTACAGTTCATTCTTTTTAACATTAAAAGAGGAATCATGTGAATGCTGCTGCACTTGACAGTTCAATGATTTAAGTTAAAAATATTTAACTAGAACCAGACCCAAAAGCTAAATTTTTCTGAAGAAAAAGGACCTGTTTTCCCTACATCTGCTCAACAGAGCACTATCACTGGGTCAGCGCTGCCACTGGCTCCTAGAATGTTTAAGGACATGTGGAAGAATTTGCTTTTCAGGACCCATCCTTTCCTCACCTGCCTTGTCCTGTGCTCTTATCAGCACGTAAACCTCATTCTAGAAAGATACTGACACCTACTGCACTAATATGCAATTAAGCAGGGAAACAGGGTCAAATCTGCTAGACTATTAAACAGCCCCACCCCCGAGCCAGGACATGGTTTGACCATGAAGAATCTTTCTCCCCACATCTTTACAAGAAACCAGTTGAGTCAACCATTTACCCCAGAATCTGCCCACATTCCAAAATAAGCCAACCAGCTTTGGGGCTGCAGGTCTGTACTCATTGACCAGTGTCCTAAACCCAGAACAGCTGGCCACAACTAAGGGAACACAGATGACTTTATAGAGGGAAAAGGCAGTGCACACCCATAGCGCTAAGGGATCTCTAGTTAAACCAGGGCAAATTTTACCTTTATTTACATGACAGAGTGTGCTAATGGTGTCCAGGTTATGGCTCATTTACACTGCTGGAGACATTTTGAGCAAGAGGCCTCACCATGCCTGAGGAGGTAAAAAGGTGACTCCTGCAGTGCTGTACCATCTGCTTTGATGTAGCTTTCTAATGGTACCGAGAACAGATTTTGAAGTGTTGAAGATTTTATAAATGTAATGAATGATGGGCTTTATAGCATCCTGGAGTTGGAGTATCCATGACAACTCTGCTGTGCCAAGAGACTTTTAGTCAGATTCTGGGAAAGTCATTCATTGCCTGTGGGTTTTTTAAGGTCCTAGTGGGGTTTTTCTCTTAATCCCTAAAGACTTCAGTGCCTCCAGCTGTAATGGGAGACAACACCCACAGTGTGAATCTCCTCAGCTTTGGCTGGTCCCTAGCATAGTTAGAGCTTAAAGAAGATCAACCTGAAAAACTGTACTCAGCAAACACAACTAGCTGAAAAGCCTCTAACCACCCCCC
>VZRI01000949.1:721999-843630 GCA_013397515.1 Upupa epops | reverse complement strand
CCCCCCCAATAAAAAAAAAGAAATCCCACCCAAAAGGGTTCCCACTGTAGCAGCTAAGGAGACCAACCAGCACAAAGCCTCAGGACATAAAAAATCAATTATGCTGGGCATGGCCACCACTTAAGGCCACCAATACCCATACCCCAAAAGCCTCTGCAAAACCCACAAATCGAGTGCTGAGTTGTATCAGTTCTTTTTTATTCATTCCTTCCCTAAAGAATTTATCTTTCCTGTGTCTCATTACATTACTGGCACTCAGGAGCCAATCTGAATGCACATCCCTTGAAAACACTGTGACACAACCACAGGTCAGATCATAACTTCACAAATCTGATCCATTACTAATTCTGTTTTCCCGAGTGATCTCACAGCACAAACTTCTAGTCCAGCCAACCACAGCTGCTGTTGCTGCTAGTTACTTTGAAAGAATAGCCTTTTCTCCCCTAATTTCCCAACAGCGAGCATTAAAGCACAGTACACAGCCCGATTTTCTTGCTGTAATTAACCAATGCTCAGATGGGGCACAATTGATTTGACCACAAACATTATTCACAAGCTTTTGCCTTTTTGATTGTAAAAATAAACCCTTCTGGGTTTCAGGATTGTCTGCTGTCTCGGGGGCTCAGCACTGCACTGTTTGGCACAAGAGTCTCAGTCTCCAAGCCTCTAACTCCTTGCTTAAGTATTTATAAAATTTGACACAGATAAGTCCCAGGAAAGCCTGGGGGAGGATGGACTCACATCCTTAAATTTAACCATTGCTCAGGTGCTCTGAGACAGCTGTAGAGTATTGTATTCCCCACCTTAAAGGCTCCCAACAGTTAAAAGTCACACTGGCCTGATCCTCACTTACTCGGCCATATAACTGTGAAAAGCTGCTGTGGAGAGTGTAAACTGCTCCTGCTCCACAGCAGATCTGCTCACCTGATGGATGGCAGAGCTTCTGCTTGAAGCAAGAGGCTTCACCTGGGGAGATACAACCTGAGATGATGCTGATAAGGAATCTGGAAAAAACATGATAAAGGCTACAGCCCCGGTACAACAGTGAGGTTGCTACAAACAGGATCATCACAGAGCTTGAAACACAGAAGCCCTTTAACTACAGCTACCCAGGGGTCAGCAGGAATAAAGCCCTAGGAGACCAACCTGAGCAAGCTCTGCTCACTTTTCCCTGGGACAGAGAAGGGGATAATTAGGCAGCCAGCAACACAGCCCATCCCACTGGTATCACAGAAATCATAAGAGCAGCACAGCAGCGTCAGCAACCCACCACATACAAGTTGCTCACAGGACAGATCTCCAGCCAATGTACTCATTTCCACTTATTTTGCCAGTAAAGTTACTGCATGGGAAAAAAGTATTTAAAAAAACCTGACAAACTAAAGCACCCTGAAATTCATCTGTGATGTTGAAGGTTATCTTGGAATGTAGGTTTTTAACTAATAAGCTGGTAGAGCACCATTATAATTTGAAATCACTACAACTTAAGGGAATTTTTTAATTGGGATCCAAGTATTCTAAAACTGAAGAGGGAAGGAAAATTATAACAAATTAATTAACAGAATTAAAGCGAGTCAATTGAATGCTTTCATGTACAAGCTAACACAAGGTTTGTATTCAACAAATGAGAAGGTAAATCAGAAAATTCCTTTATGTACACCCCTTAAATCTGCAGGTAATTGATTTCATGCATTTTGCATCTTTATTAGCCTACAGTTAACAATGTGTTAACATAAATAAGAGACACGACTGCAGTAATGGCTTCACTAAAAGTAAAATACAGTGTGAGTGTTGTAAGTGATCTTTCTTGCTGGCAATATTGAATTGGAACTAAACACTGATGAGAGTAATATAGATCTACTGGGATGTGTTCCTGCAGAGGACCAGCGACAACTGAGAGGTGCTATAATGTTGTGGCATATCACGCAGACCTGAGTTTATCCATTTTGTTGATTCCACATCTGATAGTGTGTAATTAACTGAAAGGAGGTGGTTGAAGTAGGATAGACATGGGGCTCTACAGAGTAGGAGAAGCTGGTCTGGCTGAAGGGAGAAATTCTCCCTCTTCCTGAGTGGAGAACACTCAGAAGAATCTATACACAGCATACAACATAGTTGTACAATTTACAACCCTGTATGCATTTTAAAGTTGAGTGGCTTTACAAACTGCACTGAGCAGATACCAAGTGGCTGCTAGTCCCACCCTGCCACAAACCCTGACCCACAGCAGCAAAGGGCTCCTCCCACAAAAGAGTTTTGGGACTTCTCACACACCTCTGCCAGCTGCAGCATCATGGGGCAACTGGGATATGTCTAAAGCACAACCATAACTATCTAATATGCAATTAAGAATCAATTTTCTATCACCAAAGCATGTTTCTTTAATTAAAGATTAAATTAGAAGCTGTACTGACAGTAATTCTCTTTTCCCTGAAATCTCAGGACTGACAGCTTCCAGCTGTTCCCCTTCCACAAGGTCTATGCACCAGACCGCTCAATCACCCTGTTCCCATTTGCACACCTACAAAAGTCTTCAAGTATCAGAGAGTCAGCAACATTATCAGCACTTGCCATGACAGCATAAGGCAGTCATCATCTCCTCCTGCCTTCCTTACCATAAAGGACTGCCTGCTATAGGTTATTTCCTGTCTATCCAATTTAGTTTTAGGGCATGTTGTTGGTCAAGAGTTCCTCTGAGGTACTGAGTACACAGCCCAAACTATCTTGCTGTCAGGAATGTTCTTCCTTGCACTTCTTTTATACCTCTCTAGTTTAATTTTGCTTCTGTCTTCAGAATCTCTCTTCATATTTCTGTTCATCAAATATTTATAGTGTATTACATTCCATCCTTTCCTCTGTCACCCTCAGCACCTTCCAGCAATTTTCCTTATTAATCAAATCCTTCAGGCTCCTGTTAATTTTTTCGCTACTCTACTCTGACCATCTTCTCAATTACAATAACTGCACAGTGATGAAGTAATCAGAATGTAATTTATTTTGGGTGCACTTATGTAAATACTTTCTAGAGAAGCACAGCCAAGTAGATTAAGTAGCAGTCATTTAGGCAACACAGTTCCAACACTTAGCTGTGCACCCTCCCACGAGGCACAAGAGATTTTGCATGTTACCTGCAAACTGGTTGCACTTAAACCAGACATTTTCTCCAGATAGAGCACTAATGGGAGGTGGCTGTCTGACAAGCTGAACACAACCAGCTGCGATCTTACAGTTTCTGTTCAAAGCTACCGATACTCTCCTTTGTGTGATGAACACTCACAACATTCGGTGCGGGGAGTGGATGGGTGGGGGGGTATGATGACATAAACTAACTCTCCAGGAGCTCCCATGTGTAAAGTCTTCAAGAAAAGAGCAAGGACAGGTCAACAGGAAAGGAGGATAAAGTGCAAATCATCCTGCTTGTTCTGTCCCCTGTAGCTCTTCTGCAGATGGAACAAAGCCTGGAATTTGCAATAATAACTGATGTAATCCTGCTCTTCTCTCTCCAGGATGGATTATTGTCCCTGGGCTGAAACAATCCTCACACACCCCCTCTGTAATTGAGCTTTCAGCACCTTGTTTACATTGCCAATGGCTTCACTCAGGACGTTTCAAATGCAGTAATAATCAGGAATGCTGCAGTAAAGTCCAGACACACTCACTGGTTATGACAAGTTCAAAACAAGGAGGGTGGATGAGACACTGAGCACCAGTAAGGAGAGCAAAACTCCAGACAGTAACGCAATGGAAAAGTAACAGAAAATTCAAGCTAAGGTAATGTTATTTTATGTTAACATGGGTCAATGGAAAGCTTTTACGTTCAAATGAATGCAAAGCCTATAATGAACGAGTCTGTAGCTAAACCAAAGTAGTCACCTTTGTGTAGGTAATGGTAAAAACAAAGCACCTCACTTCAAGAAATAAATTCCCTTTCAAAAGGTATTTCAAAAGCAGTAATTCTTACTGTAAAAACAGCCTTGGGTTTGTAGTGTCTTGAGGAGACACCCCTTGCTTTTCCATAAGATCAATCACACTAGCAAGATGAGAAGAGATGAGAGCAGTGGGTACAAACTCTTGATCAGAGGGGTCTGAATGCCCTTATGGACCAAATCAGAGTGCACTGCCAATGCCAATTGCTTGGCATTTCACTGCCTAAACTGGTTTTCTCCTTCTCTCCCCTATTTTTGTTTTCCTTCCTAGTGTCACTGCACACATTTGGGTCTCTTTAAACTATGCACAACTCACATTTTAGGAGAGTTGAAAAGTACAGTGTAGTACTTGGGAAGTTTCTATTTTCTGCAGAAGTTCCCAGTTTTCCTTTTGATACACAGATCTTGGAGCTATTTCAGTTCCTAGAGTTCTTAGGTCTCTCATGAGCTGAAATTCTGCATTCTTGTTCATGTACTTCCTTAAGCTGCTTTATAAAAAGCACATCACACACACCAAAATACTCTCCCTTTCACATACCCATCCCACGACTACGTCTGGAATGCAGTTTTCTCCAGAACAGACAGGAAGAACTTCCCAGCTTTATTTCACCATATGAATTCTTTCAAAATGTTCTTGCTACATGATGAAGAAAACAGTTTTACATTTGGAAAGTAAAGGGTAAGGCTGAGATGGTTGCAAAGAGCAGGAGTGTGAAAAATCACTGCTCCTGACAACATCCAGCAATGTCCTTAGGGGTATAGGAAAGCAAATGTGGCAACAAGAGCAGCATGGAAAGTGCCATCACTCAATAACTGACTGAAATGAATGTTGTTTCTGTTAGCATGAACCAGCTGGGTTTATCCTTGTCAAGAAAATCATGCATGGTTGGCCCACAGTATATTACATAGAGGTAATGATTCAAAGCTGAGATCTTAGAAGCCAGCCCATGCCATCTGTAACACCAAGTGTCAGCTATAAAGTTTGCTCTGCAGAGGTTTAATGAACATGAAAAAATAGTTTTTAAGTGGAACTCCGGCATTACAACTTCTTTAGTTCCTTTTCCCATATGCAAATGTGTGGCTTGGCTTCACTATAAACCAGCACAATAGAGAGTTCTCCCTCAAACTCCATCTTTTCCATTCAATGCAGAAAAAAGTAGCTCAGCCCTGAATACACGGAAGTTCCTGGATACTCACTGGATCCATCATGATTCTGATTCCTGAGCTCCAGTACAGTAAAAATGAGGAGAGGTGCAGAGAGAAAAACAAAATGGTATATTTTACTGTTGATTCATTTCAAAGACCATGAGAACATTCAAGCAAGGGGTGGTTGTGCTGCTGAGCTTTTGTGTGTGGCAAAGCGGTGAAAGTTCTCCAGTCCCACAGACAAACCCAGAGAGACCCTCACACTCATTGCTTCTGCAGCTTTGGCTCAATCTGCCCAAGCCATATAGCTGAACTGCTGTCCTAAACATTACAAAGGGACGAACAAAGGGCACGTTTATGTACACTGTGCATTGTGCCATTTCCAGCCCATGGGCACTACAGACTTCCTCTTTGCTCTTTCCAGAGGTAAAAACTTCAGTTCCTTCCACTGACTTACACCAACATCTGCCGTCTGATCCTGACTGGTGCTTTTCTGCCGAAAGAACTGCATACTGACCTCATGGTAATTTCCTTGCAGTATTTGCCAGACATCAATTCAGAGACCCATTTTCACTAAAACTGTCCCCATGTCTCCCCACCCACCCTTGCCCATGTCATGGTTTGGCTATCATTTTCAATTTCACCTTCTGGAGAAAACCTCACTGCTGATGCTCAGAGCAACACTGCAAACTAGTGAGGTTAGAACTCTGGTCAAAGCATCAACCGACTTCTCCACTGCCACAATACCAGTTTCCTAACCCACAGAAATCCTCTCACAAGTCCACCCCCAAGTCAGACCTGAGGTAGTTATCTGGTAACACCTCTGATGACTGATCCCACTAATTCACATGGGAGATTTAACCAAAACCACACCAAGTGGAATAAATCCAGGCGCAGATACAATATTATACCAGCCTTCACATAATCAACAGCCTGGAAATTAAAGCTCTCACATTAAACATAGAAGAAAAGGAAAAAAATCAATTCAACATTTCAAATTACAAGTTGCTCCTGAAGTACTTTCATCTCAATTGTTATTTTTGATGGAGAAAGAATTTTATTACTATTATTTCACTGTGTTTTCGTACAGCAAAATGGCTTCTCTTCCAATCTTCTCAAAGCTGTAAAGTGCTACCTATTTACTGTATGAAAGTTAATATTTTTAAAAGTTGTGGCAGAAGGAAACTCAATAGCAACTAAAACACTTCTAAAATAAAACACAGATCTACCACAAAGTAGTCCATAGTCACAGATACCATGTACCCTTACATGCAACGTTACTCCCACCTTCATTCCACCTACTAGACTTTATTACTGTAGTTTGTTTGCCTTCTAAACAGACCAAGTAAAGGTGATGGTATGTGCACACCTATGCACAGTAAGCGGCACAAAGCCAGTGAACAAAAATAGTGGGGAAAAAGCAGATAGAGAAGAACGGCCAGGAGAAATAAGATCAGCAGGTTTGAGTATTAGAAGAGCAAGAAATAAGAAAATTGATACTGCTGACACTCTTTTCCAGACTAAGTGTATCTGGTACATCTAACTCCTGTTGTCAAGCAGAGTAAGAAGATATAAAAAGAAACCAGATATGGCATACATTCGTGTTATTGCACATGAGGTTTTATCTGCTGCTTCCACAAAGACAGAATACCTGCTTCTTCACGCTTATTGTGAGCTTTTCGTGTTGCCTAAATCCACTGATAATATCAGAACCTGTTGGGGGATTCAGAAATAGTTTGCTTACATGTAAGTCATTTGATCCTGGAGAGCAGACCAGGTATCAGTCAGCAGTCATTGTGTCTTTACCTCATCTACTGAAAACACTTGGGTTTTAACCAGCTTCCAACTGTCAGATTATGTTTCTTCAAAAACTCCAGACACGCAGGATTACAACTGTAGACACAAGGGGTTTCTTACAGGTCTCCTCAATAAATTTAGGATCTAAAATAGGAAATAGATTGATAACAATAGATTCAAAAGACAATAAGAAAAGAAAAAAACCCATATTTTTTAACACTCAACGCCACTGCAAAGCAGTAACAACTCTGAGATAATCCTTTACCAGGCTCACTTGCTTTCCTGAGGCCATCAGAGAGCCACAAAAAAGCTTTGTTGTACAAAACCTGCCTCCCTCACCTTCTTCGCAGTCCAAATACATTAGAAAATTGGCTCAAAAGTCCTCATGTCCTCCTTTGTGCTCCCTGTCACTGCACAGAGCCATGAGGAAGAATGCAGAGCGTAAGGGACAGGCAAGCTGTGAGTACACCAGATATTGAAGGACCTCTGATCCCAGGAACCAACAGCAGTTCAGACCAGTACAATCAACTTTTGTCAGTTAGGAGTCACCTGTCCTGAGCTTGGCAAAGGCCTCAGTATTTCACTGACTCAGCACTTGGGTTCTATTAGTTGAACACAGACTAATAGGGAAAATTTATACCAATTCCTTTATAAGTGCTGTTTCTAAATTCTCAGAGAGGTAAAAGCTAAAATCATTATCACTAGCAGAGATGGATCATCTCTGAACTGCTCTGCTCTTTGTCTGAGTCTGTCTTGATAAAACTTCCTATGTGCTTGAAGAAAGTCTCGGCATTCCCAAGAGCAGCATCGCTTCAAAGACACCTTAATTTTCTGCATCTTACCCTCCTCTTTAATGTTCCTTTCAAACTGATCACTAAAATACTGCAGCCTTATCTCAGCAAATTTACTTCAGCAACTTTGTCCTACGTATTAAATTTTTAGCAAATGTTGTATTTCCTTGGTAAAGAGGCAGCTGCGGAACATCAGCCAGGCTTTGACATCTTCAGTTGCTTCAGAAAAATGGCCAATCCTACACTTCCAAGTTGTGGCTGGCTGTGAGGAAGTGATTGAAAGGTAAACAGATGTGTCAAGCAATAAACAGAAAGTCATTACACATTCACATTCATAGACTCATAGAATCATATTCACATTCCCAGGTCTTCTGAGCTTATCTTTTGCTCAAGAGAAATTCCCTCTTTCATTCTATCACACCCAAGAAAACCAGAATAAGACAGGTTGGCACTACTCTGGGAGACATTGTGAAAAATTACAAAGGAAATGGAAAACACAAAGGTCCTTGAAGGAACAGAAGTAAGGTTTGTGCAGTTAACTGGCACATTGTATGAAGACTCGGTAATGCTAAAAGGGTTGGTTGACATCTGCACTACACGCACAGCCAGCTCAAGGAGCGAGGGTTTCTCAGCAGTTTAGATGAGAGTTTCAAGGTTGGTACATACACATGCTCTGCACTGCTTCATCCCTTCCAGTCCTAGTTTGAAAGATCTCTCCTCTTGAAACCATTCTATATGAATTTGTTCTTAACTGGACATTAGGAGGCATTTTTTCATAGGAAGATCAGTCAGGCAACTGGACATTAGGAGGTATTTCTCATAGGAAGAACAGTCAGGCCTCGGAACAGGCTGCCCAGGGAGGAGATTCAGTCACCATCCCTGGAGGCATTTAAAGATGGATTAGCTGTGGTGCTTAGAGATCTGGTCTAGTGGTGACCTTGGTAGAGTTGGGTTATTTGTTGGACTGGATGATCTCAAGGGTCTTTCCCAACATGAATGATTCTATTGTATGATTCTATGATTCACATGCACAGAGCTGGATGAATAAAAGGGGGTTTCATGTGTAGGAAGTTAGAAACACAATGGAGTTACTCTGTAAACACATACCACCTTATCCTGCAGAGACCCTACATGGACACTTGCCCCAGCTGCCTGTTCTCAGCACAAATGAACTCCCATACATACAGCTAGTGGGAACTTCTTCATGGTCTTTAAAAGGGGAAATACAAGAACAGATTTATATTATCAACTGCCTGCTGCCAGCAGCAGCCATGACTTTGGTGTGCTCAGCAAGAACAAAGAAAGGCAGTGCCAAAAATGCCTTTCCTCCTGTGTATCAAGTGATTGTCACACCCAGGCACATTGCCAAGACTGATTTTTCAGTGCCACTAATGAATATTTCACTAAGTTGTTAATTAAGAAACTACAGAAAAAACTCTTGACTTGTCCCTGGCCAGCGCTGAGGATGCAGTGCTTCATGCCTTTTCATGCAGATGAACTTTGGCCAATGTTTAAAAAGCTTGGGGCCCATCTTGGATTAACAGACCAGTGAGAGACTCTTTTTGCAATCAAGAGCAGCTTGAACTAGGTTCATAAAAGTCCCATACACCTCAGAAGTGCAGTCAGAAAGAGCAAGATCCGTGCAGGTGTTAAGGTTACACAAAGACCCTACACCAAGGCTTCAAGAAGGTGAAGTAGCACCCCAAATAAAAGGCACCATAGACAGCCCCAGCAGGCTGCCAGTAGAGCTACCACAAAACAGGCCAAAATACTTTAAGGAACAGCTTGAAAATGTTGTAACATCTAATAATAAATCCTTTATCAAAGATGTCCTAGACAGTAGCTTGCTAGAGAGACTGCAGGAGCAGAGGATGGTCAAGGTAGAAAAGGGGCTTTCACAGAAGGTAAGTCCACAATAAAACATTTTTTTCCTTTTCAGTTGTGAGGTTTCAGTGCTAGGAGTCTTTTTTCTCCCAAGACAGTGGAAATCAGTGTCCTTGGAAGATGTACCTGAATTTCAAGTGCCTATGGGAGAGATTATAGCAAAGGTAGAAAATGCTACAGTGCCAAATTGTGAGCAGAGGGCAGCATTCAAGAGTTTTCAATTAATTCAAAAGAGCTGAGCTACTGGCTTTTATACCATTTGTTTAATACTTGATTTTGACCACACATTTAATCTCACAAAGGATTTTTTTAAGCTGACCTTTCTAGAAGGCCATAAATATAACTTCCAAATTACTATGCTCAAGGAAAAACCTCTTTAAAATGTTTTGCTGCACTAAGAAAAGAAACATGTGAAATGAAAAAGGAACGAGGCCTTGGCCATGTCCCTTGCAAAGGTCTTCATTACACAACAGTTCCACCCATTAGGAGTTTTCAAAATAGGCTAAATAAGTCAGCTCCACAAATCCCTCCAAGGAGGTTAATTTAATATCTGATAATTCCTTTATGGGCAGCTCTGAAAAATCTTAGTCATCCCAAATAGAGCAGTTTATCCCTTCCAGTGCCACGGTGTTCTATGGAACTGCAAAAGTTTACAGAGGTACAGAGCTGGAGGCAAATAGATTGGATTTCTCTCTCCTACTCTTATCCAAGTTTTAGCACTTCCTAAAATAGTTTGGGTGACTGATCCAGTAGAACACTTCCCATCAAGCATAGGCTGGCTTTGGTGACCTGACTTAGGATGGAGATTTAACTGGAGCTGTGTCCAAGTTAGGCTGGGAATTCTCTCACCCATGTCTCCAGCCAACACTCACAATTCCAGCAGAGTAACATGGTCTGAAAGGGCTGCGTGTTAGCTTCCTTGCTCTGATTTGTTTCCTGCACTCCTCAGATGCAACCAAACCCTGTGCCTGACTCTCCTTTTTTTGTAAAGAGGTTGTAAAAGCACTGTTTATCATTAAGCCAGCAAAAAGTTACAGCTGGTCCTGCCAAGGTAACACAACTTAACTGTATCACCTCAGACAATATAAACAGATACAGACTGTGGCACTCAGGATACACAAATAGGAAGACATAATATTTTACTCAGAGCTGTGAACACAAATTCCCATCTGTAATTAGCACTGCACTGTGTGACCTTAAAACAGAGCCTGTCCCTCCACCATGGGGAGGTCATCAGGGGTACAGGCAGAGGCGAACCAGTTTTTAACTGCAAGGATCTGGACTGCAGCCACACACATTCATTTTTGGTTTGAACTAAATAGCTGCTCTTTAAGTTCCTGTGCACAGGGTAACATGAATTTACCTTCTTTCATGTTGGTACTAGTGTGCCTTACAACCCTGGCTGTTTGAAGCAGTGAATCTGCATTTTGGGTAGTAGTCTTCTATGATTTAACCTCTCTGAGCTATGCATAAGTCAAACCTCAGCTTTCAAACAACACAGCCCATAGGAAGAAATATTCATCTTCACCTTGTGAGCTCTGAGATTGCCAAACAGAGCAGAAAGGACACAGTTCTCTGCCACACACAAGAGCCAACTCACAATTAGAACTCATTTCCTGGTAAAATACATAAAAGCAAAGTTACTTCAATAAAATACTTTCAGATCTCTCAAAGTTTAGAAGACAGTTTAAATTGTCATGATGCAAAAGCACTTGAACTCAGTTCTTTCCATTCGACTCTGATCTATTTGCTTTTTTGCATTTCCCATGGGACGTGCCACTACAGTTTTCCCTTGATGTCTGCTGTTTCTGAAAGCCTGGAGGAAATTATAAGAATAGCCTAATACAGATGAAAAATGAAGCGATCAATAGGCACTAAAATGGATAATAGCATATGTGTATATCACATTAACTGCACAGAACACATCTGCCAACAGACTTCTCAGTCATTGTCGTGCAAATAAAATCACCCCCAAAAAGCACTTATTAATGTTACAGGAGATAATGTTGCTTTTACTGTACTTTTTACTGATGGCTTACTAATTTATTCTTTCAAGTACACTGTAATTAGTAGCCTTTGCAACAATTTAGGTTAAAAAAAAATCAGAGGCTATGGAGGTCAACACCAACATTGTTTATTATTTGAAACAAGAAAACAAATCCTAAGGGATTGTAAGGCTGCTTTCCCAACAACTGCACATTGCTAGCTATGCAAACCCTTAATTATGTGACAGAATCAGAATTGGAGATGTCAATTAATGTTTTGGTTAGGTATTGAGAAAGAAGGAGGAAAACCCAAGACAGTCTCCACATTTATCAAATGCATTTTGAGCAGTTATCACTTCAGTGCTTCCTGCTGTTTTGACCATACCACAAGAAGTGGCAGAGGTCAGAGATGGCTGTCCCTGTTATTTTTTCATAGAGAGGCACACTTCTGTCCATTTATCCTACAGTTCATAAACTCAGTTAACTTAAGAGAAAGCAGCTCTTCACCCATGGAGCCAAGAAGCCACTCTGCCCTCATTAGCAGACAAGAAGTACATCCTGCCTTCTCCATCTGCAGCTCATTTGTGTGGTCACAGCCTTTAAATAGGAGCTTTGCCTAGATGATTCTCAGAAGAGAAACACATTAATACAGTGAAAAATACAACTAATTTGTACTTTTAGCGGCAGTCAAAGCGACAGCTTGAAGCACCACACTAAACATGCAAATGCTCTTCATTCATGAGGCAGTAGACTGTTGAGTTTCCCTTCAGGTACATTATGCCCATGTCAGCAAGAAACACATTGTTATGAATCATGTTAAGTTCCATTCACTTAGTGTGTTCTAAAACTGGGTATCATAATCTCTGAAGCTTTCCTTAATCTATAGACCCTCTTAAGTAGTAGATGAAATTTCATGCTCATTCATAGGCAACTCACAGAGTCTATGTAATGAACATCATTGAAGTACAGCCCTGGAATGTGTCACTTAACTCAGGAAGCTTCTCCTCCAGAGGCCAGAAAGTCCCCTGTGGACAAAAAAAACCATGTTTCACTTCCGTAGTCATGTTTCCCAAAATATTCCTGTGTTCGGTCTCAAGAGTATGATATATCAAAGTTATTACACAGGCTGTGGATACAGGTCATTGAAGTTTCTCCCTGGGGATTAAAGAGAAAACAACAAAAAGAATCACAAGTGCTGTGAACTTCTTACTCTTCAGAGGCACATGAATAGCAGTACGTTGGTTTTGCCATGTCATTTTACACTACCAGTGTATTTCAGCATGTTACTGAAGGCACTGGGGGGTGCCTTGAGACAGAGAAGACACTTTCTCTGTCCCTCAAGTTAGGAGGAAACAAATGCTGGTAAGAGCACAGTTGTTTTCTTTAAAATTTTGAAGCTTCTTCCCCAATCCCTTACAGCCTAACATAACTGTAGGTATCTTATTATAGAATACATGGGGTTTAGCAAGTGTTTTCTTCTTCTTTCTACTTATGTGCAACTCAAGGATCTCTGTTTACAAGAAGCTCTAACACAAAGCATGTGGGAGCCTCTTAAATTACTCAGAGGTTTGTTTTAGGAGCTGCTGCTCAGGCAAGAGTCTGATGCTGGTGTAGGCAGCATTTCCATTCAACAGCCTCCTGGCCCCACCCGCTTTGTGAACTCCGCCATCTCCACATGTTTGTTCTACACTGCTCACCACAGTGCTGTGAACAACTGTATCAAAAGCAAACAGGCAGATAAAGGCCATCTCCAAGAGACCCGACTGTGTATTGCAGCAGTGAGATACACAGCAACCTCATGTGTGGCTGAGGGAACAAAGATAGTCACTTGTGCCAGCAAGACGGATTTGCTGCAATCTAAACGCAGATAAGAGAATACAGATGTGAGCTCCATTATTTAATTTACTACTCTGAAGTACTTGAATGTTACCGTAGTGACTGTGGTACAGAAAAAACCTATTCAGCAATGAAAGAATACTATCACCCTCTTACTGTTCACAGCCATTATGTTTTCTTTGTTCTATTCATTCTTGAACAGATGTTGGAGCTGAAGGCTTGCAGGCAGTTTCTGTTTTAACCAATACATTTGATATGCTTCGGCACAGACTTCTAAAACCAGAAGGCTCTCTAATCCAGTGTGGAAAGCCCTCTTTGATTTTTAACAGAGAAATTAATACTTGGTCTTCCAACTAACAAGGCTTCTCAGTTAAAAGAGGCAAGTGGAGTTTGCAATATGTTCTCTAGCATGTTCCTAATATTCTTTCCTGAATATTTAAATAACATTTTCAGGCATAAAGATGTTTTCTAGTGTCCCACATTTAGAAAGTTTTTGGTAGAAAATAACTTTATCATTCGGCTTTAGAACACAGTATTGGACAATATGTGTTCCTAACAATTGCACATTAAACACTCTGTCTACAAACCAAAACAATTTAATTGCCCAGTGACTCTTCTCTTCTACTATAACAATAAATTCAGTTTGTCAAGAGAGATTAAACTCATGAATCTGATTAAATTTACCACAGGCTGGTTTTAATTGCAGAATACACCTTCGCCCAGAATGCAGATTGCTAAATGAAAAAGCAGGGACTGCCTTGTCTTGGTAGCAGCCACCAGTCTCAGTGTGTAACCATAGGCAGTTCAGGGTTTGGAGTTTTGAAATTTAAGCAAAAGAGCCAGGCACCCCCTTGGTGCAACGCTACCTGTTCCCAAGAGGCAAATTCTCTAGCAGTAACACTTTTGTTTCAAATTGATCTGCTCTATTGCAGCTTCAGCACTGGAGGAACTTCAGCCTTTCCAAAAGGCTCTAGGCAGGACCCTACTGAGTATTAAAGTGGGAACCAAGCACAAATATTCAAGGGCACAAGGAAAGGGAGGAAGATGTGCTAAAGTCATCAGCAGCACTGGTATAGCACCATGGCCGAGGCTGAACTTGGAAGCAATGAATAACTGAGCATAGGCTAAAACTCAAGGGTGTTAGCTGTTTCCTTTCCTTTAAATGCAGCCTAAGAAGGTGAGGACTAATGCCATTAGCACGATTTTCCCCATTTGCACCCTCTCCTACATAAGCACCACTAGACCTGAGTGCTCTCTTTACAAACACCATACGTAAAGCAGATGTGGCCCCTTCTTCCATTTTCTCTGCATCTCCCATCCTGCGAAAGTTTCAAGGAAATCTGCTCAGATCACCTACAAAATCATAAGCTTGGGAGATTTTAGTTTCTTGACCTGAAAAAAACCCAAACTCTCTGCTGTAGGTGCCACTGATGAGGAATAATGTACCTGTACAAAGAGTTGTTCGTGAAACATTTTAGAAAGGGGGACACTGATACAGACTGGAGCTTTTGAAGTTTTCCCACTAGAAAATGCCAGTTTTCCACTGATGTAATTTCCCAACCAAACCTGAAGTGAAGTTACTTATCCTGAATTAGAGAAAAATCCTGGAAACTAGAAGAATTGGGCTGGAGGAACAAAATGGGAGTGAAAAAAACCCAGAAACCCGGGATTTTTCACATGAAGGAAAAATTCCAAATCTGACATCCCTGACAAGACAGTACTTGATAAAACTATACCCTCAGAATAATCCCCTAAATACTACCTTCTTGCTGTATCACTCATCACAGTCAGGACACCTTTCCTGCTGAACTGGTACGAGTGGAGCTCTTTGTACCCAGACACAAATGGGACTTTCCCAGTTCAATTCCCACAGACTTGCCCTCGTACTACACTGTATTGTTGGCACTCTCATAACCTAAGATAAGGCAAGTGAAATACTGTCTTAAATCTTTGTCCCACAAGTAGTGGTTATTTGTTGCCTCTGTTTGCAACTTAGAGCCACTGGAAAACAATAGCTTGCTTCATTTCTGGGAGTGGTTGGCAACATTGTCATTGCTTACCTCCATTCTGTTCTATTTGTCCTTCCCTAAAGGGCCAGGAAGGAATGATGAAGGAAGGTGTGTGCTTCAGGAACTGCAGGCTCTTAAATAACTTCATGTCAGTTAAGGGAGCATGTCAGAACAGTCAGAAACCTCTCAGAAAATGGCCTTGCAGGTGATGGGAGCAGCTCTGTGCAAAATGATCTCTGTTGCTGATGTTCAGTACAGGTAACGAGTATCAGTGTTTCCACAGAATCACTCACTGTCCTCATGATCCATTCTGGCAAAGGATCTCTATGTCTGACTAGTGGTGCTGGCTAACCTTTTATTTCAGACAGAATCATCCTTTAACCCACACACCAAGGAACCAGCGAAGGCTCTGCATTCCCTCATCTCAGTGCTTGCAGCAACAAACTGCTGCACCCGAAGCCTGAAGGAGTTAAACAATAGGAGCTTTTTCAACACTGTTTTCATTTGATGTGCAAGTAATCCATCTCTCCTGACCAATCCTCTACACTGCAGCTAAGGCCACAGAACCACAAGAAGCTGCAAGAATTTGAACCCTAACCCCAGCCTGTCTTCTCCAAGCAGGATGACCTGAAGCTTTGCTCAGGTCAAAGATCCATCTGTAGAGCTTTTCATCTTTTCATGCAGGGAAGGGCAGCCATGAGACAAGAGGCACACGTTTCTTCTTGCTTGCTCTGTAGAATTTCTCATATACAAGCCTAACCCTCCAGAGGTCTTTCAACATCAGATGCTCCCAGTTCCAAGAAAGCTCTCGGCTTTGAGAACAGAGCCTAGGTTCACAGGACTATTTTTCTTCTCACTGATATAGACAGGCTCACTCTAGGTGGTAAATTATTCATTCTACATGGTTTCAATCTAGGTCCTGGCATTGTGAGTACTGTTCAATGCTGCAAAATCGATATATTCTGAAAGCTGTGGTGGTCTGTGGCAAGTTGTAGAATTTGGGATCCTTCCTCCAGCTATGTAACTTTTCCTGTTTTTCAGCTACAGGCAATTTCTGAACAGCAGCAAACTATTGTAGATGACAGCAGCCTGCAGGAAGAATCCAGGTATGGTGTAGTTAGTCTGCTTAATGCTGTGATCATCTCCTGTATTTGGCATTGGTGAGGAGGTCCTCAAATACAGGGTTCAGTTTTTGACCCCTTACTAAGACACTGAGGTGTGGAACATATCCAGAGAAGGCAACAAATCTAGAGAATAGTCTGGAGCAGAAGTGCTCTGAGGAGTGGCTGAGGGAACTGGGGAGTTTAGCCTAGAGGAAAGGAGGCTCATGGGGGAGACAACCTCACTCTGTACAACTCTTCCAAAAGAAGCTGTAAAGAAAGGTTACTAAACCAAATTGGATTTTAAAATTTGGTTCATTCACACAATACCTGTCACAGTTCTCAAATACTTCCATTCTGGTCTAATTTAAAACAACTGTAGTTCCTAGGCACAGAGCAGAAAGCAAGGACAAAAATGAATGCTAATAAGCCAGCCTCCACTCTTGAAGCCTGGGTTGCTTCTTTGAATCTGAATTCTGTTCCCCTACAAAGGCCAGTCAGAGCATTGACTCTTTCCTATGTCCACACAGGAGCAGGTGCTCCCCTTCAAGTTCGGATTGAAAGTCTCATTATTTAAGGGATGGGAAGGAATAAAATTATGGGATGGGAAGGAGGAATGAAATTATGTGTTGGTCCATTCTGTGCTGTACCACTGCCTTCGACTGATTAACACTAAATTCAATTTCATGCTAATCATCTTGACTTCTTGCCACATATTATAGAAACAGGTCCTGCTGTGTCCTGAGTGCTGCAAAAGCCACCTTCCCTCAGAAAATTTTGTGGCATTATTCACTGAAAATGTCCTCCTCCTTCCTGGCAGTCTCCTTACCTCCAGTGCTGTGCTCAGACACAGGTTCTCTGACCTCGCTGCAGCCAGAGGAGAAAATAAATCTCCCTGCTATAATAGATGTTGGACAAAGGATGGAAAAATTACTGTTGGGAAGAGCCCATCGTTCTTTTGTACATAGGGACAGACTGCTTCAAGGCCTAAATTCTGGAAAAGCTGAATACAGAACCATCTTCCTTAGCAGCAGTAGAGGCAGGTATTAGAAAATTCCTATCAGCTAACTTAAAGCTTGGAACAAGCAGGGGCCATTTTCATTTGGACAGTGGGCAGTCTCAGGGGTCATTTCCAAACGAGCACTGAATCAGCCAGTTGTCAGCAAAACACTGCAGGAAATCAGGTCTCTTCACTGCACAGAACATACATGTGAGAGCAGGCAACCTATAGAGGAAGCAGAGATCTGAAGTTCAACAGGCTTGAAGGAGGATGCCAAAGTTAGTCTAAAAAAGTCCAGGACTGATTACAGATGGGTCAAAGGACTGTTGTGAAGTTACTGGGGAAGTTTAGACATGGGGAGTGAGTATTCTTATCTGCAGCTCTTTTTGGGTCTGGGTGGGGAAGCTGAGAAAAGACCAGAACGACCCAGCGTGTGGCAGGTTGTGATTGCTGCGTACCGCTCAACAAACCCTGCTGCTTGCAGCTGGTGGCTGCTACATTTTCCCTCCTCCTTAGTGCTTTTAGGTGGTTCCTGCTCCCTCCTGCATTGACTTTCGTGGCCTTCTTTCAGCCCAGCACTGAGAGACCCAAGGGTTTACAAGAGGTGACAACACCATACAGCTCCTAGCAACAGAGTACCTTACTCTGCCCCGGCTTTCTCCTCCTCTTCACTGCTTTGTGCAGAAGGACAACACACCCCATCCTCAGAGAGGTGAATTCCATATAGTTCCATGGAGCAGAAACCACCTCTCCATACAGACAACCTCTGTAGCAGTCTGCATGTTACCTTTAACTAGAGTGCTTTTAAATTATGAGCCTTACAGATTATTTCAACGGTTCCTCTGGAAATAAAGTCCTCTCTCATTTTGGAGAGGGAAAAGCATTCCCAAAATTATGACAATGATTCATTTGAACATGATAATAGACAAAGGCATTGGCTTCAAAGACAGCTGGTAAAAGGAAAACACTAACATACTCCAAGTAAATCCCAGAGGCTGCTTTGTGCTGTGGCATCAAGTCACTTATTAGAGGGCCTAATCAACATGAAGGTCTTTAAAATCCTCTTTGTCATATTGTACCAATAGTCATCTCATGCTCTCCTCCTCACCTACCCCCTGTGTAGCCAGGTGAATAGTGAAGAATGTTTCTTCAATGATTTATTCAATAAAGATCACAAAATTAATCAGATAAATTATTCAAGACATTATTCGTCAACTTTTGCTGCTTGCACTGCAATAAAGAAATTGAGCTCCTGAGGGCTTTATACACAAAAAGGTTGTGCCTACAACACAGCTTTGCCAAGTCTTAAGCAGACTATTATTTAGCAATCCCTATACCAAACAGCACCCACCACCCAGAGAAAGGCCACTACAAGAGACAAACTAGAGGTTTGCTCTCTAGCATCAAAATGGGGAAAAAATACATATATTTATCTTAAAGGTCGGTTCAGTCATTGAGTGGTTGCTTAGCAACATTTCCTAGCAACACCACTGCAGAAACACCACAGCGAGCACTCTTCCCACAAGTCAATTAGAAATGGTAATTTGTATGGGAAGATCCCAGCGTCCGTTCCAATTAGAAACAACAATTCTCTCCTCAGCACCGGTTTGTTTTATTGGAAGCTTTGTAAATGCATCCCTTGCTCTGCTTTGCTCTGCCTCCTGCACTTCTTTTCAGGTAACAAAACTTCACATCAGCAGCAAGTCAAGGCTGAAGGCACAAGAAGGAACACGCGAAAATATAACCCCTTCATCTCCATTTCCAAACCTATGGTCACTTTCTCCTCCTACACAAAGAGGCTCAAGAAACACAGATGGCTCTTCAGCACTTTTCAAGCATGGATATTCCTACAGGATTCATTGAAAGTATTAATTTTGGCACTAAAAGTTGCATCAAGCTTCCCAAAGTTCACACAGCTGTAGCTGCGCAGCTTCTCCTCCTGTCCCAAAGCACGATACAGCTAGGAATGTGATACAGCACCACTGAACTGTGACACTTGTGTGTCAGCAAGTCTGTAAGCAACAGCAGTGGATAGGAACTGTTTGGTTTTTAAAGAAGTAATTAAAGCAAATGGTAATTTTATGTCGTTTAATGCAGTGCGTTCTGAAATGAGATTTGGAGACTAAAAAGCCAGGCAAATCCTTGAGATGGGAATGCTCACCTATTTAAAGCCCTTCATGCTCAAATCTGTCAAATCACAGTAATGAAAATCAAATGAAGAGAAAAAGGAAAGAAGAAAGTGATCCTGTGTGGGCTGGTGACTGCTCGAGGTTCAAACAAACAGTCTCATTTACTGATCTCTCCAATATACAGCAGTGACAAAAAATAGATTTCCTACCGTCAAATGGCCATAATTTTCTAGTTGTTTACTCTCTCCAGAGCCAAAAAGCTATCTTCTACTTAACTGCTTTAAAAAACTATTGCATGATTTCACTAGTGTTGTTCCTACTCCCTCCCTCCTTTATAGAAATTGCCATTAAATTGAGGGAGACTTCTCCCTCAAATTGAGGGAGACAATCTTCAACACAACCCTGATTTACAGACCTCACTCTGAACTACACAAATTTCTAACAAGATTGCAAACTCACTGAAACTTAAAGGTTTAGAGAAGTCCCTTTGGAATCATGGATCCTGAAAAACATTTTCCCAGCCTTGCTCCTCAAAAGTCAACACCTCTGCTGCCCTTCACACAATCTGGGATGCCTTTCACTGCAAAGCATCTGCACTGGCATTTCTCCAAACCCTGTTTGAGTAAGGGGAAAAAGCTGAGAGTCAGGGCCAGCAGAAACTATGAAGAAGCAGCATTAGATAATTGTTACTTTTCAGCATTGGAAGTCCTCGAACACTAGGCAAGAAGTCTCCTTATCTCTGCCCATGCCTGGGACAGCATTGGCTGCAATGCACAAAAAACTCCCAAAAGGTGATACTAGTAGCCACCAGTGATGAAGATGCTGCTTCCACTGGACACAAGTAATTTCAGTCACTTGTTAGCCATTTGGAGTCTTTTAACTGAAGACTTAAAACCCACAAGCCTGAATCTTTCAAAAGAATTCACAAGGCTTAGTTTCTACTCACAAAAGCATTTCTGCTTTTCACAGCTTCCAAATCCTGATGCAGCCGTGCCATTGAGACCTGCTCCTCCCAGTACAACGCAGATTGAGCTAGTGCTCAGGGCAGGTCCCCCTCCTACATAAGATACCCTCCATTACCAACAAGGTATGGCTGCTTTGCAGTGGCCAAGGCAGCTGGGAAAACATGGCAGGTACGTTTAGACAACTTCTAGTTGAGAAATAACATTACAGCTCTAGTAGCAGCTTTACAGACACTATTAAGGGAAAGCTTATTAATCTTGAAGCTGGATGAATCCGCAGCCCTCTGGCTGACTACAGCTAACTACTGATTTCATAAAGCTCACAGCAAAATTATTCAATAGTACTAGAAGAGGTAAAACCCACAATGTGTGTTTTACTGTATAGCTTCTCAAAGTTATTTGAAAGGTCTCTATAGCCTTTAGCAAGGAAAAGGTTTCTCACACTTCCCTGAGAGCAATATATTTGGTAATAAGGTAAGTATAATCAAAAAGCAGACCTTCCTCCATAGCAAATACATTCTGACGCTCTGATTTATGTGACAGCATCTGGCATCAACTAGAGCTGGGAGATGGATCTGCCTACACCTTGCCTTTAAAGTGAACACAGTAAAAATGCCAAAGGAGCATTGAATCTCCAGAGCCAGCTGGGGAGAAAACAAACCTAAGCACATGAAATTCTGCAACAGCTAAAATATAAATGCACTGAGTGTGACTGATAGAAGTAAAAGGGCCTGAAACAGGCATCACCATTCCTGGGTGAAGACGTGAAAAGGGTGACAGGAATAAACCACGGGGCTTCCCTCTCCTTATCATTCTCTCCGCCTCTCCAAGAGTGCTTCCTATCCTGAGGCTGGGCTGTGGGTCTGCTCTCCACTGCTCTCAGTGTCCCCCATAGCTGCTCATGGGTGTTTGCCATGCAGAATATCTGAGTCTGTCCATGAAGGAAGCAGCTCTTTTGACCAGGACCAACCCAGGGTTGAATGGAGGCAGGCAGTACCCCAAGCACAGCTTTGAAAAAAAAAAAGGAAAATAAGCAAGCAAACCACAAAGAGTGAATGCAGAAAAAAACACATTCCTCCAGCTAGAACCACCGATACTCACTGGACATGAATCCAGCTTCTTCACAAAAGTGAGCAGTAGTGAAGTGGTTAGAAGTTACTCTTCCAAAGCCACGATTTGGGATTATGTAAATTCTGCGATCAGAGCACAGAGAGCAATTTATAGCGTTTTACTGAAATGGCAGCACCGAAATCGTGTTTGCTCATCCCTCAAAAGGCCAGAGAAGACTTTTACAAAAGAAATGAAAAAGTACGATTTGAAAGGCAATTTTAGAATTTAAATGAGAAAGTAGTGATTATGCCTTCAGCCCTTCATGACAGACAGAAGGGCTTTGTTATGAAGTTAGGCTGGAACCAGCCTAACCTGACTGCTAGAAAAAACAGGAAGGAAAAGAAAAAAAAAAATCACAAAACAACGTTTCCACATTAAGAACATCAAGAGGTTAACAGTGCAGAGGCCCAAGATGCCCTCACTCACAGGAAGGCGAGTGAATAGGTCACTGGAGAACCCCATTTAATCCTGAAAAATTTCAAAGCACCCAGAAAGGATCCTGTAGGGTACTACACTGGCAAGATGAAAGGCATTACAGTCTGAGCATCCCAAACTCCTTTATGTTTTTCAGATGCACTCGGCCATGGCAAGAGCCAACCGCTCCTCTTTTCAGTGGTTAGCTGCTCCATACTCACCCTGCTGCTGTCCAGGGACATGGCAATTCAGCTTCCTCAATGCTTATTTGACAAAGATGATCCTGAGTCAGAAGACAAGATGGAGGGAAAACAGGACAACAGAGCCAGAGGATGGCTCCCCAGGTCAAAGTCCAAGAGGAACAGCGAACTCCCTTCCAGCATCTCCTGCTGTCACCAGCTCAATCCATGCTCCCAAAGTCCCCACAGATGCAAGCTACCTCATCTCTATCAGCAGAAAGGACTCAATTCCATACTGCCTTGTTGTAGCTAAGCAAAAGGAATCCTCCCTGTCCCCATCAGGGGAAGAAAATTATAGAATAAAAGGCAAGTTCAGAGTCTGCCTTTGTTACAAAGAAGAAAACATGCACGTGAAGAATACTGGGGGACAATTATAGAATAAGCCCAAGTCACTGAAAATATCTAACAGCCTCGAGACCAAACCCACACACATTCCTGGAGACATCTATGCTGAGCATCATGTCCATTCTTGCTTTAAGTTCTCCTTTTACCCAGAAGCCCAAGCACCTAAACAGTTATTTGTAGAATGCTAACTACTACTGTTTGCAATTGAAATGAAGGCAGAAGAAACCAGCCAACAACCCTGTTAGTAAATCAGAGGGTAGAGACAGGATGCAAGCTCCTAAATGTCAAGCTGCGAACACCATCAACATTTCATTGGACATATTGCCACTATGGAAAGGAGCTGTACTCAATAGATAAACCCATGAAGTCCCATAGAAGCAAACTCATTCAGTAGTTGTTACACAAACACAGGGTAAGTCACTGGCCAAATCTTTACTGACTATAGAAATTTTTCACCATCACCTCAACAGAGTCAAAAGAAAGACAGGAAGGGGAGAAAGGAGAAGAAACCTCACTGTAATCCTTTTTTTATTATTATTACGGGCTGTTCAAAGCCATATCTGAATCATTCATTAGATTTGCAATTTAACTGAAGAATGCAATGGGGGGTGGAGGGGTGGGTAGAATCTGTCCCTTCCATGGATCAAAAGACCGGTTTCTCAAAAAGAGTTGTTCTGTTTGAGAGCACTGCACATTTGTCAAGTCCTCTCTTGCCAAATGAACTACGAGTTCTTTGCAGAAAAGTCTCACACAAGAGTACATCTATAAAAACGTAAAATAGACTTCTAAAGGCAGCCTGTCTTCAGTAGCAGGTTGCTTGTTCACCAGCATCTCCAGAAACAGCAATACCTCCATGTCTTCATCAAAAGAGGACCACCAGTTTTGGTCTGGAGAGGGGGCAACCTCAAGGGTGTCTGATTCTCTGAATCTTCACTTCTGAGTCTTTTGATTTTGAAATGATCCCTCTGACTTTCTGTCTGTTCTTTGTATGGCATAAGGAAAAAAAAAGCAGTGGAGACCTTCCAGGATCGGGTGGAGCAACATTCCCATTTGCTTCAACTCCTTTCTGCAGGCAGTTTGTCTTCACACAAGCTTCACTGAGAAGAACATGAAGTGTCAGATGATCAGCTGTGCAGGATTTGGGTGGGCTCCCACGCCTGTGACAGGGCTGCACAGCACTCTTCCAAGCAACCTAGAGGAGCAAATGTGAGTTTGGCCTGTCACTCCCCATCCTCACAGTTAAGTGAAGAGGAAGCAAAAATCTGCTGCTGCTGTTCAGATTGTGCATATGCCAACTTGCACATTTTCTTCAGAGGAAGGAGAACAAAAGGAACCAGTTTTGCAGAGAACATTCTTTGCCTTCTCTGGTTGCAGCCTTATTACCTGTCAGGATTCCATCTGCCTCAGTGGGTATCTGCCCAGAAACGGCTCGTGAGCTGAAGGTAAAGGTGAAGGCAAGCTGAAGTCCTCTCTGAAATTTCCCAGCATTAAAATGCAAAATCCCTCACAGGAAAATGGATCAGCTGTAAGAGTGGCAAAGATCTAAGATGTTTGGCAAGCATGAAGCAGCAGGCGCAGCTACCCAAAGATGAAAAGCATTTGGGAGGTGACACAGCGGCACATTGCTGACTGCCTGGAAACAACTGCTGCTCTGAAAAGCAGAGAGGAACCAGATTTCCCGAATGCAAATCTCAGGGTGTTCACACACCCACATATTTCAGCCACAAGAAAGGGCTGTTCATGCACGGCTTTGTAGTGCAAAGGACCAACTTTGTGTGACTGAAGAGCTTTATAATGTGTTAAATACACCGTTCCACACCCATTTGTAATGGGAAATGGGAGAGAATTATAGAATCATTTAGGCTGGAAAAGACCTCCAAGATCATCAAATCCAGCCATGAACCCAAGCATCACAAGGCCACCACTAAACCCTGCCCTAAGCTACAGATCTCCACGACTTCTAATTCAACTCTCTCCCTGAGCATCCTGTTCCAAGGCCTGATCACCCTTTCCATGAAGAAGTTTTCCCTAATGTCAAACCTACACTTCCCCAGCACAAACCTATGCTCTGCTGTCCAGACTAATCTGCACCAGTCTAGAAGAAAGTTCAATAACTGCTTCTGATGGGAATGTCTTCCCAACCTCTCAACAACCCCCCCCAAACCCAGCCTCTAAACAACCTTATTACAGCCAGAGTCTTCAGCAGGAGTGTGGGTGGCTACACATACAGATTTTGCTAACACTTATGCAAAATATTTCCCAGTCGTTGGATCCCCAAATACTTGCCATTTTTCCTGCCCTGCCTTTTAGGCATGTTGACCTGCCATGCACCAACAAATGGACTTGAGCAACAAAATAACAGTGGAGATGGGTGTGTGGCTTTATGCTAGAGGGATATTTGTCACATGAAACCATATTCATCTGCCCTACTTTGGATGTGGTAAATATGCTGAAGGTAACTGCAAACCCTTAGGCACCAAGGCATCAGGCTTGGGCACTTTAGCACTGTAACCCTAGGAGTTTCATTTAAGATCATGGAGCACTTTATCTATTGCTCTTGCCATTGTGCAATTGCTATGCTATCCATATGCAGAGAAAAGGGAGTATTAGTGAGTGTAATGAACATATTTCTTCCTTAAACTATCTCCTTGCAGCGCCTTGAGAGTGGCTTAAAGCACAGGTCAAGAAGTCTGAGCAGTTATTGCATTGAAAAGATGAGACCTGAAATGCTACGAAAATGAGAAATGCCAAATGTTGTGATTACAAAACACTGATCTTAAAACAGATACTGTGCTGAAGAGAAAGGATGGGCAGAGTCTTCAAAGGACAGTCATTTTTCATTGCCTAACAGCAATAGTTCCATAACAGCACTACAGTACTCCCCACTATAATTATACTGGCCCACGAGTAGGACTGAAGGTATTTCTCAAAACTGGTTTCCATTTGAGTAGAAACGACAGACTCCCTGCTACACCTGCAGCAAGTAGGACCTGGTACTGGATGGGGACATAGAATTAGATGAAGGTTCTTTCCAGTCCAAATCATTCTATGATCTAAAGCAAATAAATCAAAAGCACAATATGGTACACCCATGTGCACAGCCTGAGTAGTTCTTGTGGCAGGGCCTGGATCCAGTAGCAATTATTTTACTAATTAGAGCACTCATGTAGGCCAGATACAAAATAATCCTTCAAATTAATGGATTAATAATGTACTGCTGAAAAAGCAGTGGGGGAAAGGCCTGGGGCATAACGTGGCAAGCAGGCACAGGGCACATACATTGAGGTTATGGGTTAGTCTGTTAACAAACACTCAGCTCCTCTGCATCATCATGGGGAAAGCAGATGAAGGCCCACAACACCCGAAACAGTATGTTTTGTTATGCTTAAGAGAAGTAGCCACCAACATCTGCTATTTTTTTTGCCAAGACATCCAACAGATCTGCAATTTCATTAAAAATTAAAGGCAACTCATGCAATTCAATGTCCCTTTATCAACCTTACAAGAGCTACAGAGTGGCCACCTGTTTCCTAAAAAACAACTGCTCCAGAAAAGAATGAAAAATTAGACCAATTTACACCAAAGCACAGCATACTGCAGGTGACGGGATGTGTCTTGAATTCTCATGATTGCATGAAAGTTCAGTGGGTTTATCCAAGTTCTCCCTAGCCTGCTGTGCTTGTACCAAAACAGGTGGATGATTTATGCTGTATTCTACTGTTCTTCTCCTACAGACCTTTCATTACAGTGGTCCTTCACTGACTCCCCACTGTACCCTGCAGTACTTGGTGCATTGTGATTGTTGTGGGCAGCCTTTGAAGCTCAGGATTTCACCAATTCATTTCCATGCTTTATTTCTTCTAAGAGTTCCATTGCAGTCTGCTCACTTTTGAGAAGCAATACTGCCCCAGTGCGTGCCCTCCATAAACAGAAGCTCAAGCGTGAAATGGGAGATAGAGTGAGCATACGTATACTCACATACCAGCAGAAATGAGCTGGAGAACAGCTCACAAAAAACATGGGGAATGCTTCCTGGCCTAGAAGCAGCTTTCCAATCAGGAATATGAAAGTAGACTTCTCCACTCTGCTTCCATTAATTAAGTAGATGCTTTTGATCAACAGATTTTCCAGCAGAAGCTTCAATGGTAAGTGAGGCTGGAGCTGCCATTCCTACCAGTACAGTGTCATAGGCAGGTTGCCTTTCACTGTGTACCTCCTTCCATAGGGCCCACATTTTGCTTCATCATCAAGGAACTCACAAACAACACTGCCACCCTTCAAGGGGAAGCCACACTTCAAGCTGATCAACAAAACACTGGATGTCACCACCTACAAGTGCCTGCTGCCTTGTCCTCATCTCTTTGGGTTCTTTCCCTTATCCCCATTAAAACCCAACCACAAACAGTTTTGCAGTTCTAGTATCTTTTATTATGTGACTATCATGCAATTTCTCTAGAGCCTTTGCTCACAGGAGACTTCTAGGATACAGACGATGGCTTCTGCAGATAAGGGCCATGACCTCAGGGACGAGTCAAGTCAGCTTGTGACACAGTTAAATGAAACACAAAAAAAACAATATTCTGCACCTATCCTCCAGGGATTTTGAAAGAAAACTTCAGATCCTTGAATTACAGGCCACACAGTTCAAATTCTCTGGTTTTAAGTTATCAAGTCATGATAAGTACAAGTTCCTGTTACAAGGATCAAACTCAGATTCTCAAAACTGACTATTCTATTCATTTGAATTGGGACTAGTTGAGTTAAATTGATTTTTTAAATGTGTTTATCCTCTATAGGGACCTTTCTCCACACTCCTTAAATGCTGATTTGCTGAAACTGTGCCTATCCAATACTCATTACTGAAATGCATGGAAAGCTGCCAGAAGAAGTGATGCCTTCTGGACTAAACAAGGGATTTATTACTGAGAAACCACAGCACAGGGTAAAAATCCATCACAAACTTATTGATTTAAACTGATTGTAAGTAATCACACACAATTTATATTAAGTGAAACATACTGCCATCTAATTTAGAGTAAGTGAATTGAATGCTACTGCTCTGAATTCTGTTTAAAAGCAAACTCTAATTGATATCCAAACAGAAATAATTGAAGCCTTCACAAAACATGAACAAAATATTCTGTTATCTCTGTTTGTTAGGTTTTGATAGTGTAATTATAGTCTAACTATTATTAAAAAGATAAAAATGACCTATTATATTTCAGTAAGCCTTATATATAAGCTTGAGGGCAAGTTAAATAGAATTGGACAAGTACTGAGCCTACACCACGAGGAAAAGAATTTGATGTACAAGATATGGAGTTTGAGTGACTTCAACTTGCTCTTAATACAGAAGCCTCAAACTTTGCCTACTCTCACCCAAAACATGAAGAAGTCAAGGCATGCATTTTACTAGAACATGCTTCTCTCACCTCCAGAAGCAGCATCTTAGGATGAAAATTGCACTGTGTGGCACGAGTTATTGCTGCAGCACCACATCTTCCCTCCAAGATCCCACTCAGGGAATCGTGCTTGTCAGTCTCTTTTGATATGTCACATAATTGCATCCCAATCCTCAGCAGTATTATCCGGCCCTATAGCAAATTGTATTTCTAAATAAATGTTTGCTGTTCTTTTAAACTGCCAGTGTGTCAACACTGATGGGAATAAAATACATTTTGAAATATCTTGTTCAGAATGATCCTTCTTACACTTATTTCACTTACAACGGGAGCACAGAGCGTGCTGCCACTTTCAGTATTCAATTGGCTTCACAGATTTTAAGGCCAGAAGCCCACAGGCCCACCTCATGCCTTTCCTCGTGGAGACTCCTAAATCATATTCAGTTACAGACTGACATATTTCTGAAGAGGAGCACGTAGGTGCTGTATCATAGCAAAATCACCCTCAAAGTTTCACCAGAAAAGTCTAACTGGCCATCCCACTGCAGATTGGGCTGACAGCTCCTCATCAGCTGCCCATCTGCAGGAAAGAGCATTTCAAGTCTCACGTGAAGCTAAATGCATACAGTGGTTCAGGTGGGCCTTCTGTCAACTTGATAATTTTATTTTAAAATAGTGCTCTAACATATGTTGCACTCATGAGTTTCAGCCTAATCCTGCAATGAACTGCTATGAGTAGCCCAGTTGCCCATAACTAGCCTCATTACAATTCAATTAAGCCCATTTGCAGAGTGCACTGCAGGACTGGACCCTTAGGAATTTGTTATGTTCCTGGAGCTTATTAAATCACTGGATAACTCCAACAAGGCAACAGCTTTGCATTCAAATCATAATTGACTCCTATTTGCCTGGTTAGTACTAACCACCCGACAGTGATTATTTTTGCACAACTAGACACTTCTGTTTACATAAACTTTCCCCATTTTTATTATCATCTGGCTCTTAACATCAATCCCCTGATTAAATACTGTAAAAGGCTCTGCTTTTCCACTGCTCTGAGGTGAAGCAACACTCAGCTGCCATGAACAATGCTAAATTACACTAGGGATGCCCATGACTCTCAGCTACTTGCCAAGCATGACTGAAATTCTACAGAACCTGCTATGAGAAACAAAAACTAATTTGCAAGCTCAGGTTTTAAAAACAAAGCTGTCCACTACAGCACAAGAGTCTTTGCCTAGTGATGTGAACATTGCTAGCCCATACCAACTGTTTGCACACAATTCAAACACCTGACTGACTTTTCCACCTTCAAGTATGTCACTGGATGCAGACAGCTGAGCTGGCTTCAGGCACTTCCTTTCCTTACAAAGTATTCACTCCATAAAACAAAAGAAGGGTACGTTAGAGAATCACAGAAGAGTCCAACTCCTTGTTGCATGCAGGACTACTACAGCTAGACCATACAGCAAAGACTGTTGTCCACACACAACTTGAACTCTGACAGGCTTGGTGCCATTACCACTTCTTTGAGGAGCCTGTTTCAAGGAAGAGCCATTTTCTACCGTCCAGTCTGAACTTCTTCTGACACAGCTTCATTGCATTTCCCTGCATCCTGTCACTGGTCATCAGAGAGAGGAGATCAGCACCTCCTGCTCTGTCACCTCCTCGGTGAGAAAGGCGTAGCCTGCAATGAGGTCCTCTGTCAGCTAGCAGTTCCCAAGCTAGCCACAGCCCAGGGCTGGGCCTCCCCCCACACGCTATCAGCTGCTCTGCTTGTTCAAACAAGTGTGAGGAATGAGCAAAACAGAGTAATAAATAATCCTTTTCTCTGAGGGGCTCTTTATTGAGAACTATAAATAAAACGTCAGTCAGAGATAAACTGTCAACATGAATAAGGTTTCTTTTGTCCAGGAACGGGCAAGGTTGAGCAACCAGCAATTTTCCTGTTGAGTTTTCCCCTCCCCACTCAGTCTCAGCAGTCCGGCTATTCCCACACAAGCTCTCTGAAGTGCACAAGAAAAGCAACAGACAAACCAAAAAAAAAACCCAACCCCAAAAACTAGAGAGAAAGGTTCAGCGGATCAAATGCAGAAGACAAGTCAAGCATGATCTCCGAATAGGAAATCGTGAAATGCACAATTTGAGAATCAGCCCTGAGCATCAAAGGCTGCTGCAGCAGGGTGGTTTCTGAGCAAAGCTCTGCAGGTTACAGCTGTGGTCAGTGGGAAGCACGGGTCATGCAGGGCCTTTCATGGCAGAGTAGCAGCCTTTTTTGTAACTAGATCTGATGTGGGAGCTACAGAAAGCACACATCAAAACACCCTAGAACTAGGGTTTGTTGTTCTGAGGAATCTGTTTCCTCAGACTTGAAATACAGACACACCGCAGAAAACGAGAGATTTGCTGAGACAGAAAGGGTTTATCAGCAATTTGTAACAGCACACAAATACCCCAAATACAGCTAGCACTAACACCACAGGGCCCCCACATCCCCTCAGGTTCAATGGTAAAAGACTGTTCTGTAAAAGCTATCTGCCCTTTACATTGCACTGTGGTAGTTTGGAGTTTTGCTGTTTGGTATTAAAGTAACTGCTAATGACTTCAACAACCAGCACCAGGGGATGACAGTGGGACTGACAGTGCATGGGAGTACAGGGGACATGAAATGAGATGTCGCAAAGTTTAGACATGCATAAGTAGCTGCCACTGTTTGCTTTCTTTCCAGTCCAAGAAGAAGCTGTTTTATTAAAGGATAAGTGATCTTAGACAGTGGAAATCCATCATTCCCAATGGCTCTAATGGAGGCCTATGCTCTCCTGCCCCATATACCAAAGCCAAAAGCAGAGAGCAAACACAATCAACTCAAAAACATGGCATTTACACCCCAGACAAAAATCAGGTTTTTTAACAAACATTAGGGATTAGCCTTTTGTTTTGTGGGAACAGACAGCAGATGACCCTATTCTACCTTATCCCTCTCCCAAACCGAACTCATAAGCTACTTCCACACCAAGTATCTTTCTAAATACTTGCACTAAGGCTTCAAAGAAGTTCGTGCACCAGCCAGCTCAGCCCCCTTCAGCTCTCACCCCAAGCCACACATAGCTCCCCTAGTCTAGTTCCTTCATTCCAGCAGGGCTTCCCTACACTCACTGCCCTTTAAAGTACAGCTCCAGCCCTCTAGAATCATAGAATCATTAGGGATTGGAAGGGACCTCAAAAGATCATCTAGTCCAACCCCCCTGCCACAGCAGGATCACCTAGACCAAGTCGCACAGGAACACATCCAGGTGGGTCTTGAACGTCTCCAGAGAAGGAGACTCCACAACCCCCCTGGACAGCCTGTTCCAGTGCTCTGTTACCCTCACTGGGAAGACATTCCTTCTGATATTTAGATGGAACCTCCTCTGTTCCAGCTTGCACCCACTGCCCCTTGTCCTGTCACTAGATCACCTTGAGAAGAGCCTGGCTCCATCCTCCTGACACCCACCCCTCACAAATTTATAGACATTAATGAGGTCACCCCTCAGCCTCCTTTTCTCCCAAGCTAAACAGACCCAGCTCCCTCAGCCTCTCCTCATAAGGGAGGTGCTCTACTTCTTTCATCATCTTTGTTGCTCTATGCTGGACACCCTCCAGCATCTCTGTGTCCTTCTAGAACTGAGGGGCCCAGAACTGGACACACTACTCCAGATGCAGAGTAGAGGGGGAGAAGAACCTCTCTTGATCTGTGAACCACTAGATGCAACAGAATGCCTATCAAGCCCTGACCTCCAGGCTAGATGGGAATGTTTGCTGTCCTGCTTGTGGTTTTGGCCTCAGGAGGATTTCCTTTAGGAATGAACTAAAATTTAAGTCAATGTAATGTCAAATGGCACAACAAACAAGCAAAAACATCCCCTAGCACTTGCATCTTCCTTTACAACATCATCCCCATACATCTGGTGTTTACAGTTTGGTACTTTCTGATGATTGTCCTCTCCTTGCTTATGCTACAGCTTTGGATCTCAGAAAAGTGAAATGTTGATATTGAATGTGAAAGAGAAGTTCATCTGAGTGATGAGAGTAGTGAGCTGGCGGAGAAGCTGTCAAATTGAGGAAGTGTCTTACAACTGCCACAGTATAATGAAAATATTCTTTAGGAGTCTGTGACAACTACAGAGCGAGACAGAAAATGAAGCTGCCTGCACTTGCTGAGTTACCATGTGTGTGTGAGCATACCAGCCACTGCTCTGCACAGGATAGCCAGTCTGAGTGGGGAAAAGCCCTGTTTCCAAAATGCTGCATGAACTGCAGAAAAAGAGACGTGCAAAACAGTTTGCTTCTATTTCCCCTGTGCCCAAATAAGTCATCTCTGTAGTACTGCTTTGGAGGAGATGGGGTCCCAAGTGCAAGTAGCTCCTTGCACTGAGCCTCAAATGCTTTCTCCTCTCCATAGGACACAAGGCTTCAGCTGGGGCAAGACACACATTCAGAGCCATGCAAAGACAAGCAGAGGTAGCTTAGGTAGGAGTATGCTTCAACTCATTTGAGGAGAAGCTGAGGAAGATCATTATGTGTCCCAGCCCACAATTTCAAGCTTTTAGAGAATGCAGACAACATAACAAACACTCACCTTCAGCGGTGAAAATAAAGATGCGCATCGAGCATTAAACTTTGCAGAGTCTCTACCCACTTGAACCCGCACATCTGACAATTAAACAACAACAGACCTCCTTTACAGAGAGGATCTGTTTTTACCACAATTCCTGAAAAGCTGCTCATAATTTCAGCAAATCAAGCTTTGCCTCACTGCAGACATTTGTTGACTCAAGGAAAGCTTAAGATTTATATGCTTTAGACACTTAGGCAGAGATTTTCACAGGCCACCAGGGAATTTGGGTGTTGAGCTCTTGCCAGAAGTTTGCATATTGAAGAGTAAGCACAGGCAAGCAAATACTTGAGGTATTCAACCTCCCCCTCTGTACCAAAGCTAAGCGCCCCAGTGACTAACCACTTGCAAAAACACAAGCCTTAGATTTTGGGAGGTCATTGAGGTAGCATGGAGCAGCTACAAAGATATGTGGGAGCATCATCCAACACCTCTGCCTTAGCATCAAGTAGCATGGGCAGAGCGTGATTAACTTTAGGGTTTTTATTTGCTGGTGTGATTTTGTACAAAGTCTAAGCACAAAGGTATGGGAGAAGGGGCATTTATAAGGATGCTTTGAAGCCAGAGGAAAATGTAAGGGGGAGGGCAGTTTCAAGTGTAATAGGAAGGTCACAAGAAGCTAAACAAACCCAGAAGAGAGGTCACGAAAACAATATTGTGAAATAATAGAGTTTTGGTCACTACATGCAGTTTGAAAGCTTAACCTGAACACAGATGTCCTCTTGGCACTTTTAGAGCTTCTATCCCAGACAGAGAGCCAACAGGGACAAAAGAGCAAGTTTATCCACAAGTGAAAACACATCAATGCCACAATTCTGCAGATGACGCTTGTTAAGCTCTTTGCTACATCCCATTGCGCTGTATTACACAAAGAAGAAAGAAAACTAGCACTGTGCAGTCCTAGCTGCTTGCACAAGCTTATTAACTTCTACCACAGCCCACGTGTCCCCAGTGAATACTCTTAACAGTTAGATCTAGCAAGGAACTATGAAAATAAGAGAGAAGAGGAGGTGTCCAGGCTAAGAAAAGCACATGGAAACAAGCAGGAATAGGTATTTTAGACAATCAACAACATTTAAAGCAGAGAACTGAGCTGACACAGTTCAGCCTGTGGGTATCTGTTTGCACTGCACCATGAGTCAATGGCCATTATCCACACAAGAGGAAGAGGAAAGCAGCCTGCTAAGCATTAATTTCAAACAAGCACTCCAGGAAAAGGAAAACTCCTCTCCCTGAATGTTTAAGAAGCTAATGAAGATTGACTTATGCATGCATTTATTAAAATTTTTCAGCACCAAGCATTTCAGCTTTTAGGTTTCACATACAGCTTGAAAGCAAGGCAGAAGCCTAACAGTTAGGAAGAACCCCATCTCTTTAGAGGATTAGGAATTAAGTTAACTGCATATTAGAGATAAAATAGCGGAGTGCTTGTCTTTATTCTTAATAATAAACCATAAGGCATTGAGCTACACAGCACGATTAACTTCTTTCAACTTCTCACTATTACTGCTGAGACAGCAACATGGTAGTCTCACAGAAACATTAAAAAATACAGGGAGATTAAGTTAAAATTAAATGAATTCAAGGCAGGCAGAAAATGCTACATTGCAACCCAGAGGAGATAAGTCTTTTGTTCGTGTAAAGCGCAGCCTGAGCACTAGTAGCATTAAAATGAATTCCTCGAAAACAACAATCATTCACAGTTTTCAGTGACCAACTCTAAGACTTTACATGTTACTCTGCATCCCTCTGCTCCTTCCTAACTGGAAGGAAGTTCCAGTTCATCTGGCTATTAGGTCTCTAGAATAACCATACTGATAGTGACACCTATCATGCTAGTGAAAAGAATGAACTTTGAAACTACAGCAGATCTCATTCCCTCCTCCTTTAGAAGCTCCTTAGAGTCTCAACTTTCGTTTTAATTTGACCAGGTTCCCCACTTACAAACGTCTTCTTGCAAACATGATAAAAAAACCCAGACAAGTGAAAAAACATTTACGTCTGTGAGATGCAGAGATACTAAACAATAGAGAAAAAACTTGATCGTTAGACAATCAGCCCAGCGCACAGTACCAGGTATCAGCCAAATTCAACACTTACAGGTGACTCTGATCCAAGACTATGCAAATGTAAACAAGTAAACAGTTCCATAGAGAACAGCTGAGGTTGTACAGGTACAATGCACACCAGCTGCTTTGAGGTGAAACACCTCCTTAGTGCAGTAAACAGCAATTTCCCTTCACATCTTAATTCTGCAGTTGGTTGAGGTCGTAAGCAAAGTAACAAAACTGTTCCAGCTAGATATGATGCATTATGTGACATGGCAGAAGACACAGTGTACAAGGATCACTGGGTATCTGGAGGTTTGTGGTGGCCTTTAGCCACAGAAGGCTCACATGTGCACAGCATGCCAGGCTGTGTCCTGAGCCATTTGAGCTGCTGAAAAGGCAGTGAACCCAAATGGAAACGCTCTCTGGAAACATACTGCCTTCCAACAATAGGGCGAGCTTCCTCATATATTCTCCTAGTAGGCTATAGGAATTTCACAACATTACAGGCAGAGCAGGCACATAAATTATGTGAAAGGGCTCTTAACCAAACAACTACAGGATCAACAGCCTTCGGAAACTTGTGTCTACTGAAATTGGCAGTGCTTTCAAATTTGTGGCCTGCACACCCCTTAAGGCAACCATGAAACCTGAGCAAAGGCTCACATCTCTTTTCCTTTGAGGTGCATTAGAAACTACTTTGGGTTCCTCTGCTCTGACACATGTTAGTATTTCAAGAACCTGAAAGCCTGCTTACTGCAATTCCCAGTTCTTGACCTAGCAGCCCTGAAAAACCCAGCTTGCTCTGGAATGTGCACAGCAAAACTGGGATTCAGACAGAGCTGATCTCTGCTGCTTGAAGCTGGGATGGTTCCAGCATTCTACTCTATTGGCAAAAAATCTCAGACTGTGGCTGCCCTGGGGCTTTAGGAACCATGACTTCATTTTGGGCAGAACATTTCAAAATTACATTTTCTGTTTTGTCTGTTATCAGGATAGTTTCACTCTCCACCCAGAAGACTGACTTTCCTTGTGTATAACTTTCACAGATATACAGGATGGAGATGTACTGCAATGTATGGAGAGGCTGGGAAAACTAAGCTCATTTTGATACTGGGTTAACTGTATAAGCCTGGGAGTCACCTACTGAACTGAAAAGACAATACAGAGCTCCACAATCCCAAACAGGTGCCAATGCCAGGTAGACTGTTCTCCATGTAGTCCATTTTAGTTCTGGAATAAAAATGCAGCAGCTTTACTAAGTGAAACAAAATAGTCGGTTTTGCCACTGCTATGAATTTTCCAGTAACATCTTCAGTATACCTGTCACAACTTTGGGATTTCTCTGACATTCAGTTGCCTATGGAAATAAAAGATTCACAAGTATCACCGGCCTCTGCTTTTGTACCATTTGCAGCTTCAGAAATTCAAATAAACTCCATTTTAGTTTGGCAGCCAGTAGTTTATTATGTACAAATCATTGTCATTCATTCTCTTTGAGGCCTCCTGTTCATCTCCCCACTAAATAATCCTTTGTCCCTTCTTCAAAAGCATAAATAGTCTTGTAAACCATCCTCTCCCAGGTTAGCGGTAAAACACTATTTTCACACCCAAAAGATAGTAGGCTGTAAAACTAACTTCATATTTGCCAATGCTTATGGCATGCGAAGGATGGGTCATAACTGAAGACAGCCACATGTCAAAAAGAAAACAGCAAACCAGTCTTCTTTTAAAAGAGTTCAAACACAGAGCTGGTATTCAAGATACAGGAGAATCCTACAATTTTACACTTAACCATCATATTTTGTCTTTTGTCCCCCCATTACACTGTATTTGTGAGGGTCTTTTTCCTGTCTTGATGAGTTAAGTGTGCAATATGATAGCTGTTCACTGCAATTTCACTGATGGGATGTGTTTGAAATGAAAATCAAAAGCATGAATCACTGACAAGTGTAGTGTTGCAGAGCTGTCTTCTTATTTTTCAGTTGGATTCCCAGGTTTAGCAAAGTGCTTTGCTCACATGGCAAAAATGCTGCAGGCATTTGTATGCCAGGTATTTGGGAAATGAAAGTGAAGGACATTAATGATTTAGCCCTGCAGTGACAGGCAACTTCAGTCCCGAACATTTGGGTAGAACTGAAGTTGTCAAAGGTACATGCACAAAAACCAGTTTGAGACCACAGTAGCCTAGATGCCAGAATTTCATAGAAACTGATGTAAATGATCAGTTAGACAGAGCTCCAACTACTTTACGCTACATTTACTGCAAATAGACTTTTCTCTGTTTTATCAAGCAGGCTTTGTGCCATTAGAGCAAAATTTACCAAGTCAAAGCAGCAGAGACAGGGAACAAGTTCACTGGGTTTAGAATTAGCAGCAATACAAAGCTATCGCAGTCATTATTCTTCAAATGTAATGCCCATTTTGACTGTAATCTCTCCAAATTCAAGTCAATCTAAAACTAAAATCTGCCAGAACAGCCTTCCTGCACTGCTAATGGACATTAGAAAATTTAAATAATATTTTAGGGAGGTGGAGGAAGAGTCCTATCACAGTGCAAGAAATAGAGACACAAATTCTCAGTATTATTCAGAAATTAAACCAGAATTTCAACCAAAAGCAAAGGGCTTTTGCTTTGAAATACTACTTTAAAACACCCAGTTGTCTGAAGAAACATGTTGGAGTAAAAGACTCATGGTTTTACCACATCGATTTACCTCCACACAGATGGACCAAGCAGAACTTTTTACCTCAGATTCTATACAGTCTGGCTGTATCCACATGCTACCAGAGCCTGCTATCATACCAAATACAGACAATGCTGGGATGCCCACCATTCCCAGTGCAAAAATCTTTCTGGAGCCCCTACCTGTAATACTTAAGGTGGAGGACACAGCCAATCATACCTCAGCTGGTGAGGATCTGCCAGGGTGGCATTTGAAAAAAACACACATTTCCGAATCAAATTTGTCCAAAGAACCTCAGAACTTTGGTAAAGGAAAACAGCCACCGAAGCACTGTTCCTGTTTGCCTGCATCCTGCCTTCTTAACTTGAGATAGAAGGGAGCGATTAAGCTGGGAGAGGAGAGGCAAGAAGTTCAATACAAGTGATAAAAACTCAGGGAAAAGGGAGAGAAGTTGTTGAGGGTTTTTTCCCATCACTAAAGAGGCCTCTTAAGTACTTCTGTAGTTCTTATGTCTAAGCAGTTCCCCTGGGAGCTGCAGACACCACACCAGTGCCCCGCAGGGTGTAGTCCCACAGCAGGAGAGACTTTCCAGCCTCTCTCGATGGTCAATTCAAAGCGCTGCAAAGCTCTGTCCATCGCACCAGCTCCTTCTCCCTCATCTTTCCATCTCCGCAGGCAACATGCAATTTGCAGCAAGTGCATTTCCCCCCACAGTCTTTACTTCAGTTTGGTGAATTCTTCAAGCTATTTCTGAAGATGTTTTTAGCAAAATAACTCCCTGCCTGAACCCCTCTTCCCTTGCCGCCCTGCAGGGACTAGAAGCTGCTGAGGTTCGTGGAGAGGGAGAGTAGAGTCACCTGGCGGGCAGCCCAACACAAAAGCTCCCACAGGCAGCATCCTTCTGAGGGCGACAAAGAAGGACAATCCAACTGCAATATCCCAGAAAAGTAATTTGTTCCGGGGCTCCCCCGTGCTCGACCCCAGCCGCAGCCCAGCGGCTCCCTCTTGCGCCCGGCCGCGCCGCCATGTTGGCTCGGCGTTCCCTCTCCCACAGTGCCCTCTACAGCCCGAGGCCTGCAACCGCCCAAAGGCTCCAACCGGGGGAAAATCATCATCATCATCATCATCATCATCAATCATCATCAATCATCATCATCGTAACAGTAAAAGAATTTTAACGAGTCCAGAGGGGTCCTTCCAGTCAGAACAGACTGGTCACAGCAGATGCACGTGGTACCCCAGAACAGCTTATAGCAACCTTCCAATCCCTGGGAGAGGCTGTCGGAAGGCTGGGGGAGACTTCACAGGGGCAGGGAACAATAGGATGAAGGGTCATGATTTGAATCCAGAAAAGGGCAGAGTGAGGCTGGATAGGAAGAAAATGTTCTTGAATCAGAAGGTGAGGGATCCCTGGAACAGGCTGCCCAAAGAGGTGGTGGAGACCCCATCCTGGAGCCATTCTAGTAGGTCAGGCTGGATGGGGCTCTGGGCAATCTGTTCTGGTTAGAGATGGCCCTACCATTGTAGGGAGGTTGGACTGGATGCCCTTTGGAGGTCCCTTCCAACCCAATACAGTGTATGGCTCCATGACACTCAGGTCCCTCAGCACCAGCTCAGGGACGTTTGTGTGTAACCCCCAGGAATCTCTCATTTTTCTCATACAAAGGTACCACTTCAGGCACTGTGACACTATACCATCACTATCTCCGCCAGCATCTCCCAGCCTCATCCAGTGCACTGTGATGGGGTAACACAAGACAGCCACCTTCTGAGCTAGACAATGGACATGAGCACACACATTCTTGGCTCCATTTTGTTAAATAGATTCAACACATTAGTACAGTGCTGGCTGTAGTCTTCAGCAATGGATCTGCTGCTGCAAAGCTCTAGATGCTCTGTAAACTACAACAATACAGTTAAGTGGAAAATGAATCATTAAAAGCCATAATAACTATCATAGCATGACTCCACTGACAACAAACCACAGTAATAACGATGTGAGGTGGACGACACATGTTCCTCAGAGCCATTGATCCCACCAAGCTTTATTTTGGGTGATGCAGATGGATGGGGGCACCTGCCACATGAGTGGGGAGGACACAGGGCTTCCACCATTCCCATAGAGACTGCAGCCTGTTGGGAGACCATCTGGGCTGTGCTCACAGGAACAGACCAGTTTCCAGGTGCCTGAGGTGGCTTCTCTGGGAGGCAGGTGGATGTGGGCCCTGACCTTCTTGTGGGAAGCAAGATTAAGGTTCCACTAGTCCCACTTCACCCTTCAGCCTGGCTGAAAAGCACTTGTGGCCATGCAGGACCAAGATTTACTGACTGCTCCTGAAATTCTGCTTGAGACAGTGCCTTTGGGCTGGCAGGAAAGCTTCTGCAACTCTAAGGAAATGTCAGTTCTTCACTGACGTGGCAAAGATGACTATGGTAGGAAAAGAAAACCCAGGGCCAAGTTTCCTGCTGGTATGAAGCAGACAGCTCTGACATTTTACAAGCAAGCCATTTTGATGTATGTCCTTAGAAAATTTGGCATTCATTTTTTCCCCATCTCCCAATGAAACCATTCCCTTCTGTAGCCCTTGGCTAATCCTTTCAAAAGCCAGGTAATGGGAAAAACAGACTAATGTCCTCGCTAAGGGCTGAGGCTTTGAGGAGCTGACATGCACTTACTCACAGAGTACATGCTATTTGCTGTAGAGAAGCATCTTTTATTCCCCTAGCATAAGCAATGTGCTCTCTTGCAAGACTGTAGCACCATGCAATTTAAGCCCAACTCTCCCAAATATCATTGCCTGTATCTAGCTGAGTGCTCTCAGCACAGACCTCTTGCAGTCCCTCATTAAATGTCATAAAGCAAGGTCACTCCTTAGTCAACCTGAGCACTGCCTGTCACAGCACCGTTGAGATTTCTGTCATTTATGCAGGGGAACAGGAGAGCTCCTCACAGATCAGGCTCTCATAAAAATAATTTACAGCTACATTCACCTTGCACGGAACAGCATAGCCATCCCATCAGTCTACACGTATTTCAGTCTTTCTTTAACTACCCTCTTGTGGTACCTCTGAAGAACGACAGCCTTTTCTAACAGGATAAAATAAATCCAGCTTTATTTGGCTGTGCTGCTATGAAGTGAGACAAAACTTCCTTTTCGGAGGGCACACAGACAGTGGGGTTTATTTTAGAAGTTATGGTGGTTTGTTTTTTTTTTTAAAATTAACTATAAACGCATCATGTTTGCCCCATATATGCTGAGGCCTTTTGAAAACAGAGACTTTTGAAAATCCCAGATTAAGTTCCCAATTAATTATTTTCTTGCCTTGTAGCAAGGGCAATTGTACTGGGAGAGGCTACCTCAGTTCCTAAGGCTAAATACAAATTCTTCAGTAGAGAAACTTACCATACATCCAACCAAGAAAAATGCTGCACTCTGAGAGAGAGTCCTTGTCCTGGATCTAAAATGAGGGTCTAGATCGGTTGGTGCCTGCAACCCAAGCACACCATGAAGTCCTGAGCAGCAGTGAGGATTAAACAAGCCACACTAGGTAATACAGTACAGTGCATCTGGCCGTATCTGGCCTTATCAGCCCCTGGCCTGAACAGCTTGGGTCACTATTTGAATTAACCATAAATTATGTACTTTCATATAAATAACTTTACAACTCTAGGACCCCAGGAAGTTGTTAACAGGTGTTATGCTTACAAGTGCTTACTGAAGACAAAACAGCAACCCAGCAATTCCTCATCTCTTACCACCTCTGATAGCAAATTCCCTGATTCAGGGTTCTTTTGTTGTGGTGGTGATTAAGCCAGTAACTGTGTTCGCCTGGGTGACTCTGGGGATGACTCAGGCAGTAGGTGGCTGGTATTACACTGGTGACTCTGAGCTTTGTTCCCAGCCACACTTTTCCCATTTGTAAAATGGGAATAATGATATAGTGAAGGCTGCATTACCAGACCAGCAGAGGAAATACCAAATGAAATGATTGCTATCTACAGGAAAGGCCTCAGCAGAAAGGAGCAAAAAAGTATGTATGAGATTGTAGGGTGCCATCATACTTGCCTCTTTGCTTTTTGAAGCGACATCCCTGTGCTACTGGATTGGACATTGTGTGTACATTTTGCTGTCTGAAAATACCTACGTTTCTATATGCAAACAGCACACAAATGAGGTGGAGAATATTTTTTATGACTAGGGAACACCTTTATGCTAACAAGATTTTTGTTGCAAGATACCAACACAAAAAGAAACACTACACTGCTGGCAATAAGGGACCATGCTGGAAACTACCAACTCCCTGAGACGCACCTGGAGCTGTTGCCAGCTCTGAACCTCCACCCTTCCTTTAGTCACAAGTAGCCTAAGCCCCTCCAGGTGGAGATGGAACACAGGAGAAACAGAGCCTGCTCTCATTTATGTCTTTCTTTCATCTCGGATTAAAAAATCTGGAGCCTTTTCTGGTAGTTACCATTGTTCATTCATTGAGGCCTTTCACTGTGGTGTCTACTTAAGTTTTTTTCTGTTTTATAGCAGCAGTTAGAAGTACTTGCTTGCCCTGGTTAATGCCAAGGACAATGCCATCACATACTAAGAGATGGACTATATCCTAAAAACCTTCTCTTAAAGAATGGCTAGGACCAGTACTTTACAGTGCAAAGGCAGGTAGATTGGATGAGACTCTAAAATCAGCAAGGGAGGAGATAGTCACAGGACTCTTGGTGCTTGGCAGGTACTTCTCTGAAACCACTAAGTTAGAGGCTTGTCTTCATCAACAGTTAAGGCAGTATCACCTTCCAAAGGTGATTCAGACCATTTAAGTTGGGATTCTGCTCCAAATTGCCTTCTGAAGCTATGTATGTGTACAACCTCCACAGGCTGCAGCTGCAGTCCAAAGAAGCAAGTCTGACACTAAACTGAGTCACTGGGAGTAACAAAACCCTCTATAACCTGAGTCTTTGAACCACAGCTCACTCTTCTTTTTAAAGCAGTACGCCAAGTAGCTCCTCTGTAAATTGAATAGAAACAGTGCCCTGTTACCTTGATCCAGTGCCCCAGGTGGCTTTCAGCATTGGTCACCTGCATGTGTGAAGCAGCAGTTAAGAGTTCAAATGATCAGAATCATGCCAAATATTTACTTAACAAAGCAAATGAAAACACCATCAGTAAAATCATCCCCAACCTCCATTTGTCTACCTTCCACCAGCAAGGACTACAAATTTTCATTAGGTGATACAGGCAACAGAAAGACAATAATTTACAGTGTCTATGGCACTCAAAAAAATGTGTCTGCAGTGTGTATTGCTGTCTATAGACCCAACTACCATAAACCATGAACGAGAACATACTGGCAAAAAAGGGGAGAGACTATCAGTGAGGTACAAATGGCAGCTCTAGTGAGAGCTGGGAATGTAGTAAGGAAATACAGAAGACAAATGTCTTGCATGGAAAACCCTGCTAAAAAGATTGTCTATACCTGCAAGCTCATGTACTTAGCAAAAAACTTTTGAAAAGCAATGAATGTATCTGAAAAAGTTGAAAGAATTCAAATGTTTCATCTCTTACTATACCTTTCAGGCAGATTCCTCCGAGCATCACCACTCCTACAAGAAGCCCTGACACCAGATCTTCAAAGGCACATAGCCACTTAAATGGTGTTGAATTCAAAGCAAGTGAAATGCCTCACTGCTTTCTGGGACTCTGGGAGCAAGGGTTCACTAGCTTGATGGGGAATTAAGGACCTTCAGCAGGAGGGTGCTCAACACCTGGGAAGCCCAGGATCATTGCCTCTACAACCAGATACCACGTTTCTTCCCACTGCAGACCCTGACAAAGCTGTCAGGATTCCTGCTAGAGTGCTCTGAGATAAGCCTGAGAGATGATGCTCTCATTAGACTCTCTCTCGTGGGTCCTCTCACACTGTATCTGTACAAGCTTGCTCTCAGTTTTCATCTTTCTGCAGCTGTCTGTAACTGGTTTCCTTCAGAAACTTGGAAGGTTTTTTAATGAGGTGCACCCAGAAAAGCAAGGTATGGGTTCCTCATATAAAAAGAAAAGCTCTTTTCACACATTATACTGCTATTGTACATTCTGCACAGGTTACACAAAGTGGATTTTAAAAAAACACAGGGCTGTTCTTTTCTCTTAGTTACACGAAACTTAGGGAAATTTCACTTGAACAAGACTTACATGGGAGAAAGAGCAGAAATACAGACAGAAAAGCTACAGGGCTGAAGACAGAATCAACCCCAAAGTTGAATATATGGCTGCAAACACTTAACTGCTTACTAAAACAACTGGCTATTATCAGGGGTTCCTAAGTCTTGCTCAAGAAAGCAAATTCCAGCATCACAAGATACCTCTGCAAAAGTAACTTGGATGAAGGTTTTGAAGTGCTTGCAACAAGCTTGTAAAGAAAACATCCTGAAATAGAAAAACCCTCCTGGAAATGATGTATCTTGACTATGAAGGACTAAACAACTTGTAAGGAATTTGACGTATGGACACACAAATGGTTCATGGTAACCAACAGCCACACCTTTAGCCGATGAAAACCAGTAAAATGCTATTGGCTTGTGTGGAACAGCACAAAGTCATGGCAGGGCTTTGCTAACAGCAAAGTACTGCAGCAGGGAACCATCCTGAAAGGTCAACCAGTGGGTTAAACTGAAAGCTAAGGTAAGCAGGGTATTAAGATTGTCAAAGAATCCAGACATGCCAAGGATCCGGTCTTCTTTTTGTCCTTATTCCACTGATCACTAGAATAATTTTAATAAGATGGCTTATAAAAGTTTGCCATTTCCCTTACATTTTTAATAGCTATTCCTTCTGAACAAAACCCCATTCTTGGGAAAAAGTATTTCTTCCCCATAGCAACGATGGGGCACTCCACACAAAGAAGCACCTAGCGGTTTAGTTCACATTTTTTAATAACATGGCACAATTTACATTACACAAGTCTTCGCTGATGAGGAAACATGCTGAAGATTGAGAGCCGCTTCACTTTTCTTTTCACATAGGATCTAGAAAGGACTTTATTACATACAGGATAAACAGCAAAAAGGTTTGTATATAACAATCTCTTTACAATACTGAAAGCTACCACTACGGTTCCAGTGTACATATTCTTCAGGATCGGGGGGGGGTGTTTTTGTATTTTTCCTTTTGTTCTTTAAAAAAAAAAACAAACCAAAAAAACCACTGCACAACATCTGGAGTTCACAAAATCTGAAGCTCACAACTAAACCTTCAGTTGACTACTAAAATAGATCTCTGATCATTAGAAACAACTGTCTGTAGTTAACTTTTTTCTTTTTTTTTTCTTTTTTTTTTTGCCAAAACAGGATAACAACTTCAGATAGCACTTTAATACACTAGAAGACCAATGGAACTAATTTTATTTCATACATATATTTTACAGTCCAGTAGACAAGATAGTGAATTCTCTCTGATAAAGTCATATTCTCTCCAAATATTTAGACAAGAAACTTAACGCTTTATAAAAAACTGTGTTATGAAAAGACAGATTTCGGAAGATTGATGCATATTTGTAAAAAGGACCACATTCTTCATGTGATTTCATGACTTCTGTGATTAGGGAACAACAAGGCTGCCTGTTAACTATTCGCAGACTTTATTACCAACTGAAATACAATAAATTGCATTATGAAATCTGCATCCGAGTTCATTAATTAAACTACTGATCCACAGTGAAAACATATCCATCATTTAGAAAAGTATTTGCTTTCTTGCAGGATCTGTTTCAATGTAGCTAAAAATCACTTAACAAAAAAAGAAAAGAGAAGTGTGTGTACAGATAAAAATGACACACTGCCAATAACAGCAGACACGAATGGCTATAAGCAGATGTTCTTCCAAAAATAAATTTGACATGTTGAAGTGACGAGCTCTGGAAAATATCCAGCATTTGATTATTACTCTGCTTAACCCAGATTAATGTGACTGAAAACCAATCTGTCATGATTCCATGTATCCGTGATTACAGATCGCTCACCCTGACGCCTCCTAAGGATTACATGAGCTACAGCAACATTGGCATCTTGGTGCAGGGGTTCAGACAGAAAACTACACTCCTAACGGGCTGCTGCTTCATCAAAACAAGCACGAGGAACAGGTTTCTAGTATAGATGAGCTTGTTCAGGGAAAATATGACTTTAATTATGTTGTGTGTTGAAAAGGCTCCTTTGAGTTATAAAGGCTTTTGTGAAAAGCCTTAAAATTCATTGCATAGTTGAAGGGGTTTAGCTGTCTATAACAATATATGTAACACAGCATAAGCAGACTGTGTTGATCAATATTAAGTTTGCAAATAGCACAGTTTAAGAAGTATTAATGTATTATGTTACTTAATTTTATCTATTTACATTTGTACAAAGTAAAGCTTTCATCTTACCCTTTTTGCATATATGAACCATTAACCCATGAAGCAATCTTTATACATAAATATCTACAGTTGTCTTCACTTCTGCTCTGAAAGAGCTTTGTATGGTTGACATTGGTGGTGGTTTGTTCCTAGTCAAATAATTTCAGATTAATGTCTTGTTCTTCGGTTCAAATCTTGACATTTTTAAACTAGAAATAAAATAGAGTAGGAGACACGAGGAACATATGGACTTGGCCAAAAGATCTGGAAAATTTCAACATATAATATACAAAAAAACCATTTCAAAATTTTTGCACTCAGGTCTATACATATTGTACAGTGGGTCACATTCCCAGTCTGTATCAATGACTAGTAAGAAGGTCTTTATATTATGTTCATTTACAATGTTCTGCCCCTCTTTCTTGGGTTTTCATTTAGTCTCGCTCTGTTTATCGAGCTTCAATGTCCTTGAGGGTGTGAGAAGGAGGCCGCTCTCTCATCTCTGTTGACAGAGGAGTAGTCCTTCTGGGAGACCCAGGCCGAGGTCCCAGAGTAGAAATAAGAGGTGGAGGGGCACTGAGAGCTGCTGTGGGGGGAGTTTTATTGAGGATTCCATTTTGGTGTCCCGTTGGGGGACTAACTCTGGGGTAGTGCATGCTAGGAAGTCCTGGCGTGATGAGGCTTGGGTGAGGCAGGTGCCCATCCAAGGCGGCAGGGTGAACCGAGTGCAGGCGTGCATGTTCATAGTCCTCTCGAAGCATGTGCAACCGCTCTCTATCATCCAAGTGGTTGCCCCTCTCATGCTCACGTCGAGGGTCAACAGAGAGAGGGTGGTGGTGATGGTGGTGGTGATTGTAGTCGTGAGGTTCCCGATCCCTGAATGACCTGTCTGCTTCATATAATCTTGGTGTAGAAAGACGATGAAGTGGGTCATTTCTTAGCAAAAAGTCTCTGCCCAGGGGGTCTCTCCGATGAATATCTAGCTCTCTGTATGGATCTCTTAAGGGATCTCTCATTGGATCCCAGTGGAAAGAAGGATAAGGGAAACGTTCTCCACCAGGAATTGGGCTAATTCCCATAAAAGGGGTCATCATGCGAGTCCTGTCCAGGCCACTGATGCTGTTCATGTGATGTATACCAGTTACACCAACAGTCATGGGCATAGATACTAAAGGACTTGGATGGACGTTAGATGTAGATATAGGTGGTGGCTGATCAGATGACCTGTGAGTCTGAGGTCCCTCAGGCTGAACATCATGGTCTTCCTTTCGCTCCTCCTTCACTTTGACTTCATTGTTTTTCTTCGGATTATCGTACGCTGGCTCATTCTTCCTCTCGGCCTCACGGTTTGAAGTGCTATTAGGCCTGGTGCTCTCCACAACTGGGGGTCTAGCATAGGGTGAAGGAACCCTGGGCATTTGCTTAGACTCTTCCACCACTCGGCTTTCATGGCTCAGGCCTTCTTTCTCCGAAATATAGTTGTCCTTCACCTTGTGCTCTTCAACATTAATTTCCTTCCGAGATTCGGAGTGATCCCTCTCTCGTTCTTTGGGTTTCTCTTTTTCTCGAACCTCGGGATTCAGATGGCTCCTGATCTGCTCATTCGAGCTGCGATTATGTCCGAGGGAGTTTACTGGATGGATAGGTGCTGGCGAAGGATGGCTGGAGTGTCTTTTGTCAATGCTCTCCCTAGAAGAGAGAGAAGTGTAAAAATGAAGGTACGAGAAATGCTGCAAATAAAACAAAGCATCTAATTTGTCTGACTTCATACCTGTTGCTCTGCACAAAGCTGTAACATGCAGCAATTCAATGTTCCTTCTGCACACCCAAAAGACCAGAAGAACATCCCATCTCTGAACTAGGCCTATTCTATTAGCTCAGCCCAGAAGATCCCCGAAGCTGCTTCGTGAATAGTTTGATTGACATTTCTAATACTGAGGTCCATGGAAGGGAACCTAGCTCTGGTACACATATTTCAAAGGAAATGGCCCTAATCATTTCCAAAGAAGAGAGAGAAAAATACACTAGGTTCATGTGTTACTGAAACATACTGATTTCATCTAAAAAAGTGAGGCAATTAAATACAAATTACATGGTTAGTAGTATTTTACCTGCTTAATCTATTAAGAATACATCTGGGGAAAGCGATGACATTTTTGTTCAACCAACTCGTAAAAGTATTTCTAGACCTATATATGTTACTAATTCCTTATCTCTAATCTCTTCAGCCTTCCTGCTTTCCAATTTAATTCTCACAATTCAATTCAGTTCTTAAAACTGAAACCAGAACCTTCTCAAAACACTGGTACTGATGGTGAGAATCCACCTCTCTGAATAGGCAGGCACTGCTCCAAGTGTGCAGTGGCCCTCAGTGTGTTTTAGGATTGGCCACGATCAATACAGATTATGTGTTGGCTTCCTCAGCAGAGATCAGTCTACCCTATATGCCCGACACTCAGGGTAGCTCTGAAAACAGCATCTCTAAAGTGCCAGTTCTCTCCAGATTACCAGCCCTTTCCCACTTGTAGGGTAGCACAAGCAAAGCAGGGACAGGGCCTAGGCATCTCTCTGCCAGTGCTAGCAACTCTCAATACACTGTGAATTCATCTTATATTTCAAACTTATTTATATTGCACAAAAAATTAGAGAATTATTGCCTGGTAGTGGAAAAATAGCTAAATATGGAAGGAATCTGTTCTAATTATTATCTGGAAGCAGTGCTGACCACAGCTGTTATGTGCAACACTGAATGAATGGTTTCCTATTGCGAATGAATCAAATTCACAAGGTAAATCTAATTCCTCAGGTCCAATGATTTTAACCTCTCACTAATTTCAACTGACCTCCGAGTTGGAGCCTCTTCATGAAGGCAGCTCCAGATGTTTCGTGCTGGACATGTGCTATTTGCTGAGCATGGAAATTCTGTTCCATCAGAGTGACGGGCAATCATGTGCTGTTAAAGGGATAAGCAGTGAAGCCCTGTGCAGTTCTAGCTTTGGGTGATGTTGTTTCTCTTTGGGTGCTGCCATCTCTGCTTAGCAATGTGTAACCTGAACATGCTTGCAGGAGGACAGAGGTTCAAACTCATGTGGATAGGCAATACTGGCTGGCTGGAGGGCAACTTACAGGGCAACTCTGAAGTGGACATTTGCTCCTTCACCTTTTTCTGCTACCTACTTCTTTTCTGAGCTGAACCGCATAATATTTCCACCTGCAGGCACTTTTTTGGGTGGCAAAACTGCAGCTATTGCAGAAAAATACCTTTGAAAAGGAAACTCTCATTATTACACCCTCACCAGCCGCATCATTTGCAGTGTCTAGACTGAACTGGTGAAACTGTCATTCTATGGGCTATGAGAGACCTCCAAGAGCCCAGAATGTGACCATTAAGAAATATTTGTGAAGGGGAGCATCTGATGCCCAGTCTGCATTAACTACCGGTTAACTCCTTGGTATTAGGTCCAGCTTTGACTGGCCATGTCCTCAACAGTCTGAGAATTGCATCCCAGTCAAATTTTCCTCCTCTTACTTTACATCAAAAGTTGAGGCATTTCACAGCTTCCAGGTTTGGAATCAGTGAGGCCAAGCCAAGGCCCTCCAATAAAGGTTTCTCAACATGAAGACAAAATCCTTGGACTCTGCTGGGAAAGCACTGGTCCATGGACTCAGCCATAGCCAGTCTTTTATTTATTTTGCTCATGGGACTAGTTCAGAGAGCATCATAAGTGGCTTTACCTCACCATGAGAGCCCATTGAGTCATTTAGTTGATTTTTAATAAATTTTCTATGTAATTGATTTATTTTAAATTATGCATAAAATTTAGAGAAAATAACAGGCATTTTCTGAAACTAAAGAAAAATTTATGTGCAACCAAGTACCATCTTCCTTTGCCTATTCAATTAAAGTGACAGTATTATCTCGAGAGGCTCCTGATTACGGAGCTCACTTAAGTGAACTACATCTAGTTCAGTGGTCAGAGAGGGATGAAATTTTTATCCTCAGATTTGTCAAGGGCTCCTTAGGTTAATGGTATGGGAACAGCTCAAAGCCTCTGGCTCCACAAAGAAGAAACTTTAGGATTATGTTCCCAAATGAACTTCTTACTAAGTAAGGTGTGATTTGAGGCTGCACACTACACAGAAAGATAATGAGTGTCTTAGATCGAATACTTCACCTCGTTTGTGTTGACAAAAAGCTTGCTCAGCGACATCTTTTAAACACAGTATCACTGAAGAGAAACAAATCCTATTTTTCACAACAGCTATTTTTACTGATGTTTTCCTTGTGCTGAGCTGGAACAAAAGAGTCTTTAAAAAAATCTCTCTACAACCACAAACAATTATTTTAGGAGGAAGTGGGGACTGTATCAGGACACTGCAGTGCAAGTCCCCAGCTCTGCACCTGAGAAAGGCTCATAAATTGCAGTTCCAGATTTTCTGAGCTATCTTGAGGGATTTGCCTTACTTTAGTCTAGCTGGGAGGGGCTGTAATACACTGGCTGTTCAGCTTATCCAGTGATTCACTGCACCCCGCTGAAACTGATCTCAGCTGGGAAAGAGGCAAGCTAAGAGGTACCTCTGAGACAACTTTCCACTAGTAACAGAAGAAATCTAGATGAATGTTTTTGGCTAGACAGAGCATTAGGGGGTTGATACAGTTAATCCTTGATGACAGGAGGGTTTTGAGATTACGTCACACATCCAGGCATGATTCTCAGTTCTTGTTAGGGTAAATTAGCTAAAGTAGGTAACAGATATTGGGACCTCAACTAGAAACCAGGGCTACATCCCCACCCTGTTGGGTGCTGCTGAAGATAAAAGAATAAGTGTGAGAGGCTCACAAGCTACTCCAGACATTATTTACATAGAGAGTCCTTCTCCAGGAAGGGACTGTCAACATCTTCTCATAGAGGCAACAATGTGAGCATGCTGCAAAGTAGAACTCTTAAAACCCACGCAGATGGATGCTCAACAACGCTGCATCGGCGAAAACATGGTTGTGCTAAACTGGTATCCGGAATTGTGCAAAGTATGAAGTATGAATGACGTTTACTTTTAAGCTCTCAAATAATTGAAAATAAACATGTTCTGAGCTATGACATGAAGTTGAGGCAATGCCAAAGCAGCTCGCAAGGAAGGCGTTTTGGAAAGGGATTTTCTTCGGCAGGAAAACCGCATAAGAAAATGACAAAACAGCAACTGAAATTATAACGTCATTCTACAGACGACCCAGATCGTTAGTAACTACAATGCTTTGCCATTCGAGCCAGTAACGTTACTCACATGCTTCAGCATTTTGCAGGACAGAATCCCCAATTTGTAACAGCAATTTCTTTTGGAAGTGTTAACACCAGACATGAAAATAATGAAGCTATGCTACCAAAAGGAAAATATTCCAAATGGAAAATGTAGGTGAGAAGATCTGTAGTTCGACTTGCTCTTCACATTTTACAACAGCATAGACAAGCTTGTTAATGTATTTTTAGAGTATCTAATGTGTTAGCATAACTTCTTTCAGAAAAAGCTACTAATGAGTATATTTGGGTTAGTGACAGAGAAGTCAGAAAAGCACATCCCCTAGATATTCTTTTATGTTAAAAAATTAGAAACAAATAGCCATTTTGTAGTAAAGTAATGCGCAAACTTAACAGGAAAGCCATTAAGCCACAACTGAAAAAGCTGAAATCAGCCTCTCTACATTTTTCAAGGAAGGCACGACACTTGCTGAATGGCAAATTCTTATAATTTGGTACTTAAATGTTAAGAGGAATTGTTACTGCGTTAACTGCATAATGGGAACAGTCCTGACAAAAAAAATATGACCAGGTTTTATTTTCCATTAACCCTTCCCAGCCTGGACATGTTAGCATGCCAGGAATAAAAACTGTGCCTGAAGGTGTGTAACAGCAGTGCATGCATGTGTGGCTGTTTGGAGGGGGATGAATGTTCATTTAATGAACTCTACACACTGAAATTTGCTTCGGTACTGGAACGTGATGTAGCCAGTGCATTTTACAGTGCTATAATTTTACAGCGTTATCAGTGGTCCCTCTGGTCAGCCCATCTTTGAAGAGGGAGGGAGTGTAACTTGTTTTTCAGACAAGGTCCAATTTTTAAAGATATTTGAAGGTGCAGATAAGTGTCTGATGGACTCTACAATGCTGCTTCTCCATCCTGTCAGGCACTCTCTACACATCAGGTTTTCAAGTTACATATGCCATTGTATCAGAGCGTGTAGGTCTGATTCTGTTGTCACTTGCCACTGCCTGAACTCTGCTCTGATGAAGTGCAGTGCAAGTGAGAAGAGAAGCAGATGCAGTAGAAAACACCAGAGTAAGAAACCTGCATCTCGCATCGTAGGCAGCAATGGTGTCAGCTCTCCCGGTGTCCTTCTACTGAAGCTCTGGTTTAACAATGTGCCAGGCTGGGAAGGGTTAAAAGTGGAACAGAGCCCCAAGCTTTGAACTAGACAATTCTTGGAAGTGTTCTTTCGTACCTTTCTTTGTCATCTTTACTAACAGATGAGTCTCGTTTATCTACATCTCTATCTCTGTCATGAGCTGCAGCAGATGAACTGCGCTCCAGCTCTCCTGGCTTCAGCCAGGGCGGAGGGGTCGGGAACGAAGGAGGAGTTCGGTGCAGTCGGTTCCAGGGCTCGTGAGGGTTGCTAAAGCTCTGCATACTGGGGCCATCCTTGTGGCCGAACATTGAGTTGGGTGCTGAAATGGTGAAGTGGAAAACAAAAAGGTTTAAGAAAAGGTATGCTCTAGTGAAGGTACTTACCAAAACAACTTTTACAGCACTCAGAGTTAAAATGAATACATATTATTGGGAGCTGGAAAAGGAAAGGAAATTAATAGAGATTCATTAGAGGGTCTCATTCCTAAACATGGGGCAGGCATCTGACAGCTCTTTTAATTGGAAAGGGAAATGCTGTGGATAAAATTGACAAGGGATGAGCAATTAAGAAAGAAGTGACAATGATCCTTATTCCAAATAGTTGGGCTGTAGCAGGAAATGGTCATTATTTCAGACTACAAATAATGGAACTTGGTGCATTGGATCCTGAACCAAAGCAAAACAATAATGTGATTAAAATAATGCCAGATTTGAAGTATGAAGAAAGAGAATGACTTTTTAAATGGATGATCTTTTGTGACTGGTCAAATCTAGAGAAATGCTGATGACCCTGGACAAATAAATGCAGGTTAGTGATTTGTTTCCAGGCACATGTCCCAGATCACAGGTGAGAAAGGAAAACATGTACAAAGAAGTGTTCCAATCCACAGCTAGGGATGCTGCACACATGGTCTATTTGTGAACATGCAACACATCATGAGAAATTTCACAAACTCCTCAGACCCACAGGTTTTATTTTTTTTTCTATTACTGAGGAATGTAATGGTGACATTTAGCACTATGTTGAACCCAAACTAACAAGGAACTAGTGGAAAATAATTTACTTCTGACTAAAAGCTGCTTTTATTCAGAAGAAAAGGCTCAAATTCACAGTTCTTAGTGGTAAGTGGTCTAAGCAACTGGTAAGAAAGGACAGCAAATAGTCACCATCACTCAATATCCCGTGTTACACACCAAAGGACAATTCATAAACAAAGAGGTTACTCACTAACTGTCGGGTTCCCGAGTCCCCCGAAGGCATTACTGCCCACTGCAGTGAGACCGCTGAAGGATGCCGGTCGATTGAAAGGCTCTGCAAACAAACAGAAATAGCTGAAGCTCACTGGTGTGTTGGTAGTTATGATAAAGTGTTACCACTGCATTAAGTCTGAGTGAAAGCTCAGACTGAACTCTCTGAACATCATCTTCCCAGAATACAGCAGTGACTGTGAGGAGGTGGGACACAACCCCATTTATTTTCTCAGTGATAGTATGGCATGGGGTCGTACTAGTAGAACAAACTTCCTCTTCAAGGAAAAACAAGATGTTAAAATACACCTGGTATTGAGGCCTGCACTTGTACAGACATGTCTACTTCATTTAAAATCTGCAAACTTCTCCATTTTTAGTTCCTTTTATTCCCTTCCAATTCAATTCCATGGTCTTTCTCAGGAAATGTCCCTGGCCAGCAAGACTGTTATTAACTCTGGCAAATATGCTCAGTGTGCTCCAAACACCTTCAGGCCATGTCTCCTAAACCAGAGCCAGGATATAAATACAATGTCCTGTTACACTGGTGTGTCAGCGCTGACCTGAACGTTTTGTAATTCTCTTGATATTTATTGCTAATGCCACAAGGAAAACTGGTGTGGACTGAAAAATAGTGGAGTAACTGCTTCTAGTAGCTCATGCATGCAGGGTACAGGCAAGTCATATGAAGCAAATCACCTCTCATTTTCTATTGGAGAAGTCTGACAAGTTTGATGAAGCTACTTCTGATAAATGCCAGCAGAGAAAAAAGGAAGAGCAGACATGGTCTTTTTCATGGGGAAGCTCAGTGCAGAACAACAAACCTATGTTGTGAATCTGCTCTACCTGTTTGGTCACCCCCCTAAATCCTTCCCTATGCAAAATAAAATGCCAATTTAGAGTCTTGATCCTGGATGTTCCTGTAGGCAGCAGATCACCTTGTTATGGAATCATTACGTCAGAAAGGAAAAAACAATGCGAGAGCTTGTGTTGTTCCATTCTTAAATGTGTAATTTTCACACACATTTGAGGCCAGATCCCAAGATTTTAAGGGTGTCCTTTCCACTCTCTTAAATGAAAAAGCAGGGATCTAAGTAGGTGTTAGGAAAGGAAACACCTCTGTAAGATGAAATCTTACACAAAGGTTTTTTATTTGACTGGCTATAAATGTGATTAGAGTGAAACTTGGCCAACCCTGTCATTCTGCACCTCTAACATCCACACTGTTTTCAGAATTGCTTCCAGTGACACTGTGATGGGTATCTGCAGCTGCTGTTTGGGTAACAGCTACAATAAAATGGCTAAACTGCATGATTTCTAAGGCAAAGGATGGTAAACTGTAAATGGTGTTAACAGTCAACATGTGTTACTTCTGAGTTGTAGTCACTGTTATTTGGAGAGAGAACGTACCTAGGTGAGCGGCTGGGTTGAGGAAGTTGCTGTGGTGAGGTGGTGGCCCAAAGGGGGTGCCGGCTGGATGACCCCCGCCTGCCAAAACAAAGCAAACAGGGTCAGTTCTTACCAGAAGCTCAGAATGAGACTCACTGTGCTCGGGGCTTGACTACCATTGCTGAACCAGCAGCTCACATGAGCTGACATTGCTGAACACTGAGAGAGGGGCTCCCAGGTTAGGATCCCATGCAAAGAGCAGCTGCTTTTCCAAACAGAAATTCACAGACAGTTGGGAGTAAAAGGCACTGGGAGGGAATGTTTCAGCAAGGAAAAATAAAGGGCATGGGAAACCAGTTTATGTCCAACTTGTCATCTCCACGATGCATCGGACATCACCGTGTGAAGAAACTTTCCCCCATTTTACTACCTGTTTGACATTTCAGCAGGTTGGGCTTCTTAAAATGCATTTAGAATAATTTAAAAATATTTATTAGTTAGACTAGTAGCCCCTGACATGTCTCACATAGAGTTCACAAGCCAAAGCGTAGGGGAAATTTTCATTTATCATAGCAGGGACTAGCATTTTGATGTCTGTGCCACAAGGAGATTTTCCTTCTCACTACTCACTGGCTGTGGAGAAGAGTGTTGAGGGCCTGGCCAGGTCATGGGGATGGTGGATGGCTCCAAAAAGGCTGGGGCCTGGTGGCCTGCTCAGAAATTCTGGTTTCAGGCCGAAGTCCAGCTTGTGTGGATCTGACTGCATCTGTTTCTGAAATGAAAACCAGGATTTAGGAGAGACTGTCCTCAAAGACAATGGTGAAAGACACTTTCAGCATGACGTGGGTACAGCAGGTTATATTTTGGGACCCCCCAGCACAGGACACAGCTGTTCTACAAAGGGGCATCTAAGGCAGAAGGAGACAATCCCAGGCTCGCAGTACGCTTTACCCACACACTTGAGCACATTTTCTCATGCACTCACTCCCATCCCTCTGGAGCAAAGTGCAGACCTGACTTAAAGAACAAACACAGAAATCTTTGAGGAGGCCTCAGACACTTGCTTAGCTGTAAGAACACATCTGTCTCAAAGCCATAAAAACAAAGCCAGGGAGAAGTGTTGCTCTGGACCTGATCCCAGGCGTGTTAGAAGGTGGGTGAAAGCACCAACTGTACAGACCCAGCTGCCAGCAACCCTCTTCCTGCTGTGGGAATCCCTTGCCAAGCAGCTACTGCAGAAACAAGCCAGTTGGCACCAGAACCATGAACCTTAATCATGAAGCTGCACTCAAGAAACACTTGAGGCAGGGTGTCTTTCAGTCCGTCAGACTGAGCAACTTAGGAGGTAAAATGAATCAAATGAGAGATAAAGTGACTAAAGGACCCCAGTCCCACTCTGTCTCCTACACTCCAAATTAAAATCCTTGCAAGTTGCTCCCTTTATTTATCTGGTGCCACAATCAGCAGATTTCCTTTTTTTAAGGTAAGTTGCTGGGGTAGCTGTACTGTAAAGGATAAGTGGATGAAAGATGGGCTCTTCTTTATGCCGTACACTCATTTTAGTGGTCCCTACTTCAACAGTTTTGCAGAATGAAGAGGAAAACCAAATTCCCCACAACCTGTGCTGCCAGAACTCCCTCAGTAACCATTGCTGATTAATTGTGCAGGTCAGTGGGAAGGATTTACAGCTGTGTGACACTGAACCAGTAGATGCTCACAGCAACTCTGGAGCGCATTACGCTTTATAAATTGGTATTTAATACTGTGCCAGCTCAGAGTACAGACTATTACAATGATATAAATATTCATATTAAAAAATTATGACCCAGGGAATGTTCACACCTAGTAGCTGTTTTTCCAGTGCTACTAACATGTCTGTGTAGCTCTGAGGACAAAAAAACCCAACCAAAAGATAAGGGGAGAAAAAAGGCATTATCAATGTTTTGAGGTGATGGCCTCCAAGACTACTGAAATGGAAAAACTGGCCAAGGTAAGGTCATGGCTTATAAGAAAGTAACAGTGCTTTAATAACTAGCATAAGTCCATAAGATGCCATAGGTGAGCCCTGTGTGTCACATTTTTTTATGCTGTGAACTCTTTTTATTCTGTAACAACTAAGTTATAAGGCTGGAGTTACTCAGAACAGCAAAAGCTGGCTTTACCTTTAATGATAGCCACACGAGCAGTGTGTCCTAAACAACAGAAGCACCCCGTGTCAGCACAGGAACGGAAATAGCATGGATGCGTTAGCAGAGTTTTGAATGTGTTGCTTTAGCTTAAAATAGTACCCAAGAGAACTGAGTGAATTTATATTCCCCCCAGCTTCTGTTTAGGAGAGCAGCTCTCCTGATGATGATTCTTAAGAATGTATTTCAAGTCCAGCAAACGTGTGACACCTTAACTCAAGGCTCACTGAAATCAATGTAAATGTCTCGACTCACTTCATGGCATGTTAGATCAGGCCATAAGGCCTTTCTTAATAGAGACTGGGACAATAATGGAGCGTAAGCTCTCTCTTGAATCTAGGCCACAGCCTAAGGAGTGTAGAACTGCACTGTGACTAGAGCCAGGATGCAATGCAGCTTCAGCAGAGATGCTCCCTGGGTGAGCAGACAGGTTACTCAGGTCTGAACTGTGTCTTAGTGCAGAGGGATCAGCAGGCAAACAGCATCCACAGTGGCATGCAATTTTTCCTGGGGTCAGGAAGGTTGTGTTTTAAAGTGTCCTGCCCTGTCTGTTTCTTCAGTGGCTGCTCTTGCCCTCTGCAAGCAATTACATGCAGGCCAGACAATTACCAACTTGTCCAGACTCTGCAAGCAGCCTGGTGGCACTGCATGCAAACTTCAAATCTCTGAGTACAAATATACAGTCAGGCAGCATTTTCACTTTGTGCCAAAGAAAAGGCACCTTCAGCTTGAGGAAGAGAAGACTGAGAGGTGACTATAATAATGTTTATAAATCCACAAAGGGTGAGTGTCAGGAGGACGGTGCCAGACTCTTCTCAATGATGTCCAATGATAGGACAAGTGGCAATGAGTACAAGCTGGAACAGAGGAACTTCCACATAAATAGAAGGAAAAGCTTCTTCCCTGTGAGAGTGACAGCACTGAAACAGTCTGTCCAGGGACACTGAGGAGTCTTTTGCTCTGGAGAAATTGAAAACCTTTCACACATTCCTGTGTGACCTACTGTAGGTTATCCTGCTGTGGTAGGGGGTTTGGACTAGATGATTTTTCAAGGTCTTTATAACCACTGGCATTCTATGATTCTTGGACTAGAAGTACAAATTGTTCCCTATGAGCCATCAGCCAGAAGTGTCACACCTCGAGGTTGTACACAGGGGGGGAGGACTTTGTACTCGTGTGAGAGTCTGACAGCCCATGGCATCATGCACCTGCTCACCTTGCTCACTATAGACCTAACTTTTTGAAAGAAGTGAGATAAAGAAATAAACTTCCCACTTGTGCAGCCTCAAAAGTCAAGGAACATCCTTTCCTGTACTTGTGGCCTTTATTCCTGTTTTTTACCATGTGAGATAGAAAAGTATTAGGTAAAAGAAATTACTACATGAAAATGGCATTTACTAGGAGTTATAAATACATGGGTATGACCTCTCTCTGAATATCAGATCAAGGAAGATTCAAAGGACACTGATGGCATGGGAATAATAATTTCATTTCAAGAAAATACCTTTTCAATAAAGTAAGAAAAAGGACATATAATTCTCCAGGTCTATAATCTTGTCTTTTTTGATAATGGGAAGATGAATGAAGATCACTAGCAGGGGAAACATAAGGAAGCAGAGAAGAGAGATAGGTCTGCTGCAGCAAATTAACCTGTCAACCTTGCTTAAAAGGGATATTTTTAAACTCTATTAGCTGCAGGTTTTAGTGGCGGCTCAACATCTTCATGTTCTTACAGCACTGTCTTACACAATTGCATAGAGGCTGCAAAGTGCTCTGAACTACTTGTTCATTTTACTTTGAAACACAAGCTTGTTGAGTCCTGAAGTCTGAGCAGTACCAACCACCAGCCTTTCCCAACTTACTGATAAACTCTGGAGCAACACAGACCTTTTCAGTGGCAAGTAGAGTGGAAATATTATAAAGGCAAAGAAACCTTCTTCACAGAGCTACGTGCAATGAAGATAGAGTTACAGTAAGACTGGAAATGCTCTACCTATTAAATTAATGCATGAATAAATTACTTTGACATCTATCTTAGGAGAACCTAAGCTGGCCACAGCCCTTACCTCCCAAGTCTCCAAGCATGTATAACAAAGAAAACCTTTCCACCTCACTACCTTCAGTGCAGTGAGCCCATGGGTGGGTAACTTAACATCACCTGAGAGACACTGTCTGCCTGACCTGCCCAGACACAGACCACAGCCAGCCTGCAGCTATGAGCTGAGTTGTGGACACACACTGGTAGGAGCTTCTGCAGACACCTCAGATAAAACATCTCAGGAACAAGAGAAATCTTCCTGTGCCTTGTTCTGTCCAAATCTTCCTCTGTGTCCTCAGCCATAAATGAAAGCAATGGTGTAGCTCACTGGCACACCCATTTAGCTCTTCCCAGATACAAACTGGTTGGTATCATCTATAATCTGGTGTCCTTGTTCCAAGGCATCACAGACATTTCATTGAGAGTCTACTTTTAGGTTTTAATTCAACATGCCATCCCTATGAACCAGGTCATCCTATAATGCTACATACGGTTACTTTAACAAGGCATCAATCATGACACAGAACTGCTCACAGCAAGAGGCAGCCTCTTCCTCTCACTGGTTTGCACGGTGCAATTCATTTGAAATTCCAGCATGCCCAGCAGACTGACCTTGACTTTCTGTTGGTGATGGTATATCTGCCAGGCGATGTGAACATGCATAGCACACCACTTCCCAGGTTTCTGGAAAAAACAAAGGGATATGACACAAATCAGTAACTTTCAAAAACATATGGTGCTTTATTCTAGTTCTAGAAACTCCTGCCACCCCTTAGCCCAGTCTCTTTTTGTCCAGGGGATTCCCAAAGCAAAGACAACAGGACACAAGGACACAAAGGATCTCCCTTCAGAGCCTTCCCTCTCCATCCTCTTGGAAAATAGGAAATGCGAAGAACTTGTCCCTTGCTAAGAAGTTTATCTGGATGTTCAGAAATGCTCCTGGTCACTCTCCTCTCCAAGGAAACTCATGCTTATGTTTCAGGCCCCTGTAATCATCTAATGCCATTATCTGAGAATGCTGCTTGTGTTGCTGAAATCAGTGAGACTGTCTCCCATTAGCTGCTGCTCTGTATGCTGCAATGCTTCACAGCACCGAGTTAATTTCTGAACATGCAGGTATTCTATACCAACAAAAATAGAGATTTTCAAAATGAATTCGAGTCCCTTGTATGGGTCTCTACCTCCAAAACTCTGTCTTATAAATACACTGAAAAGCTAGATTCAGTCAATTCACTCTGCTTGTGAAAGCCCTTTACATCCTTCCTGTTATCATGCTTTTAAGTCACAGAGAAGAGGCAGGGAGGACAGAACCAGAGGGCTATCTGGGCTTTCTTCTTTATTTTGTTCTCCATTTCCAGGATAATGTGTCTGCAAAAGCATCACCCAGGATTTACCATCCCCAATTTTGTTGCTTGGGGTCTGCAGTTAACGGCACAACTAACGATTCCCGCCGATTTAAAAATGATTACAGGAGTTCAAGAAGCTCCTGAAGAAACACAAACTGGAAACCCCACCTCTTGCTCCATGGACTGACCACAGGGTACACAAAGCAAACACAAACAATGAAGCTGAGCAGACACAGTGCAGAACACCCGAGATGAAGTACAGCACCGCTTTATAATTAATCTGCTGCCTTAGCCCGGTGGGGACTGAGACGAGTTTGACAAACTGTATCACAAGAAGATTCCTTACCCTCAACATGGGCCTGAACGGATCTGTCAACTGTGAAGAAGAAATGACAGCTTGGTTACATGCCTGTCACTCAAACAATTGCTCTAATTAACAAATTTGTAGTGCTTCATTAAGAGATGAAATTAAAATGTTATAATTTTACTTTTAAATGAGGCTCCTTTGGATAATAATTAGTCCTTTGCCTCCATATTGGAGCTGCTCTCCCTCCCCCCATGGCTGTTGTACCCAAGTGTTGACAAGCAGCTGAACACGCCTCTCACACAGTGCTCTATCCTCTGGCATCATCGGTAATTTGTTGATTTAATGCTACAAAAATGGCTGGTTAACTGCTCTGAAATAAAACACAGATCTATCCTTTGGGCAAACTTCTGTTCTCATCTTTCAAAGCTGCTTGGCTCACAAGAAGAGTGAGTAATGGATGCGGCCCCTTTGTCACAGGCTTCATCAGATGAATTGGGTTTGAACAGGCTGGGATGCCGCAGTTTCACAGTAATGCCCCTGCAGACCAGTGACTGTGTCCATTCAATGGCTACAGCATGAGGTCCTCAACTTGTACACCCAAACAGCTGCTACTGACTGACTGATGTGTTCTCTGGCACAAATGAGCTTTGCCTGAAGTATTTTTCACACTGCAACAGATGCTGGTAAAAAGGGACTGCATAAAAAAACCAGTTTCTCATATTTTTGTGAGGCCTGGGGTAAGACAACAGGACACAAGATTTTCTTCTTGTTCTCCTTTTTTTCTCAAATGTCACCAATTAATGCTGGAGAATAAACTCAATTTGTTGAGTATTTCTCATTTGTTTTGGATTTTTGTTTTTGAAATGTAACACTGAAGGAGATTTACAGTGTGAGGTAGTTGGCAGAAGCAGCGATGGTGCAATGCATCATCCTGAAATAATCACAACTACACTACAAATTGAGACAGAGCATAAAGCTAAATGGCTTCATGTCAGGAGGCTCTGGTTACCTGTAGCAACTAGCTACTTACTTATCAAGTTTTGGCCTCCCCAGTTCAAGAGAGACAGGGACCTACTGAAGAGAGTCCAATAGGGAGCTATGAGGATGGTGAAGGGACTTGAACATCTCTCTTGTGAAGCAAGGCTGAGAGAGCTGGGACTGTTCAGGATGGAGAAGGAAATGCCGGGAAGAATCTTATTAATATTAAATATTATTAAATATCTGAGGGGTGGGTGTCAAAAGGAAGGGCCCAGTCTCTTTTCAATGGTGTTCAGTAACAGGACAAGGAATCATGGGGACAAGGTAGAAGTTCCACCTCAACATGAGGAGAAACTTCTTTCCTGTGAGGGTGACAGAGCCCTGGAACAGGCTGCTCAGAGAGGCTGTGGAGTCTCCTGCTCTGGAGACTTTCCAGCTCCCCCCAGATGCAGCCCCGTGTGACCTGTCCTAGGGGATCCTGCTCTGTCACGGGGGGCTGGACTAGATGATCTCTAGAGGTCCCTTCCAACCCCTGACAGTCTGTGATTCTATGATATGCAGAAACAAATCAATATGGATCCTTTTGGCATAAAGCTCAACTACAGCCCCAATTCAGAGCAAACTAACGTGCTGGAACTTGGCACAACCCAAAGGAAAAGCTCTGCTGCATTTGTGAGTTTAGCCATAGCACAGCATGGATTTTTTAGAGGAGCTCCCCACTGACACAGTGTTCTGCTAAAAGCATGATTGCACGATGTTCCTCACTGCAAACAATGTGTATTAATTCCAAGATGCCAACAACCCATGGGCATTCAGAAAGAACCGAAAAAGGCCAAGAGATGAAGTGCTGACACCACAAATGCTCTTCACATCTGCTTGAACTCAAAAACCCAGAGGCGCCAAGTGATCAATAAGGAGCATCCGTATTTCACAGGGGCGATCGATGATACAGTAACCGAGGGAATAACTGTCATTACCCACATTACAAACAATTACAGAGGATAAACATAAATCTTGAAGAGCTTTTGTACATTTCTGCATCCAGTAGGATTTTTCTGCCTGTAGCCCTGGGCTTGTGGGGTCCTGCTGAAAGCAAGGGAAGAGCTCACCCACTGCGAGATATCTGATGGCTTATGCTAATGATGAACAGAAGCGAGGATCAGGACTGGAACTGTTCTCACACAACTTCTCTACTTCTCACTGCCTTTGACAGCTTAGACTAAGCTTTAGCTTTAGGATGTCAGCTTAGACCTATTGAAGGCAGTAGCTCTAGCACTCAAGATTTCAGGTGGAACTTGAGAAAAAGCAAACATCTTATACAGACCCGTGGATCTTTCTGTAGAAGCGTATGCGGGACAGTTCCAGGCCTCGCTGCGACATCAATAGGATTGGAAGTCTAGAAATACCACAAGGAAAGGCACCATTAGTGAGTGACACCACACACAACTGCAATGGAAAGTGAAAAATAACACTCATTAATCTATCATTAACAGTGGCAAAGTACCAATAACCTTTTGAAAGAGGGATAACCATGATAATCCACTTAGGTGTATTATCACCTCAATTTTCAAACTTGTGTTGTCCATCAGCTTCCCACTCATTTAATCCAAACCACATGAGGGAACTGTTTATGCTGGAAAATGGTTCCACTATCAAAAACCTGATTAGGATCAATATTTACGACACAGCATCTGAAGTAGAATTTGGAGGACCAAGCTTATGCTCTGTTCCTTACCAACAATGCCCTGAACTGACTGAAACCCTGGCTCTGAGCACCCAAAGCATCAGTAATCTCTTCTGTCACTGCACAAGGATCTGACCTCCACCCACCACAGACTGTGGCCATACAGACCTCAGGACATGCAACGCCCAGTTGGAAACATTTAAAGCTTTGCACATGATTTCACTGTGAATACTCAGCTGATCTAACAAAATGCAGCTCTGTGAAAAAACAAAAGTCCCTACATTTAGACAGAGCTGCTTCGTACATTAAAATGAAGAAAGAAAGACATCAGCTCCACTATAACTAACAATTAAGTAACTGAGTTGTTACCAGTCTGATTGCCATACACATGAAGAATTCCGCTAATGAACTGCAATTTGCATATTCAGTCATTACAGTGGATGGGCCAATTTAAGAAAGGAGGTGTCTTCTCCACAGAAATTTCAGTCCTGATTTCAGTCTTTGGTTGCAGAGACTACAGACTACACTTCCAACCACTTACAAATCAAGAGTGACTTCATGAAAACAGAAAGAAAAACCCCAAAGTCATCACATTTATCTATCTGGGCTATCACAAACAAGAGGAGAGCTAAATCAGTGTCATGCATTGTGGTGGAGTTGGGAGATAATTATGGAAATGAGCAAACAATAACGATCATCACTTCTTAAAATCTTGATTATTACATGACCTTACATTGATGCGTGCTGAGAACTGATGTTACTGCTGCTAAAGTTAGCTGTGCCATTACACACGCATTTTTTAAAACAGGTATTTATGTAAATATACACCTCGTCACAAAAAGGACATGGACCTCTTGGAGAGGGTCCAGAAGAGTCCACAAAAATGATCAGAGGGCTGGAGCTCCTCTGCAGTGAGGTCAGGCTGAGACAGTTGGGGTTGCAGAGCCTGGAGAGGAAAGGGCTCTACGGAGACCTTAGCATGGCCTTTCCTTGTGCCGGTACTTAGAGGAGCCTATGGTGACAGGACAAGGCTGATGGTTTTAAACTGAGAGAGATATTTAGACCTACATATAAGGGAAGTATTTTTTATGCAGAGGGTGGCAAGTCACAAGCCCAGGTTTCCTGGATGGGTGGGGGAAGCCCCATCCCTCGAAACACTCCAGGTCAGGTGGAACCAGGCTATGGGCAACATGATCTAGGTGGAGATGTCCCTGCTCACTGCAGGGGGGTTGGACTAGATGAGTTTTGAAGGTCCCTTCCAACACAAACTACTCTGCGATTCTATGATTTCTGAACCTAATAAGAAATAACTTCTCTTTGAGGTAAATATGGAAAAAGCCAATTAGGCTGTAACAACTCTTAGTTGCTCCAGAACCAGAACCATCTGCTAAGCCTAAACCCTAAACCTAGCCTGGCTCACACCACCAAGTGTTTTTAAGTATTTCTTACCTTGGGTTGAAATGCTCCTTGTAGAGAGCCAAAGGGGCCAGTGGGAGGAATCATGGGAGGAATCCCTGATACAGCTGGAGGATAGGAGTGAAACAGCTGCAACAGAAAGATAGGAGGACATTAAGTGCAAGTGCACATCCACATGGAGACAGGGCAGAGACAGCATCGTTGCGTAACATCAGTGAAATGGTACATGAGGAAAACTGAGCAGCACTGAAGACAAGATCTCATTGCAACGATGTTAGTTAAAGCAGTCGATGAAATGTTCACAAATGTCATGACGTTTAGAGCTTAAAAGCAGTTCCAAAATCCTAAAGCAGCAACCTGTCCCCTGAATGAGGCCATCACAGCACAAGAGACTTCTTCTCCCACTATTAATTTTTAGATTGTTTTCAATAGTTTTTGTTTGCAAAATGTTTCAAGAGAAAAGGCAGAATACTGAGCCAAGCAAGACTCAGACAACTACTCTTTGAGTGTGTTCCCCCCCCCCTTACAAGTTCTAGGATATAGGATCATTAGAAGTCCATTAGTACATTTGGATTTTAATGGTATCTGCAGGAAATGAGGAAAATACACACAATTCTTACTTCATTAGCCTGTCTGAGAGGACATCCTGCCACATCTAATATGAGCAGAGAGAAAATCTGATTTCTTAAAAATTATCATCGTTTAAACAAAATGTTGAAGCAGAACCCTCTCCAAAGTTTAAAGGACTGTGTTTATACAGACAGGCTATTAAGCATAAAAAAGTGCACATCTCCCCTGACCTCCCTGCTCCCAGTGCACCAGTTCTAGGAGAATTCAAGAATTTAGGGGGAAAAATTAAACTGGTTCTGTGCTAACCCAGACAAACGTGAGAAACAAGCAAGGCTAGCATAACATCCACATCTTGTCTCTGTGGTCTGGCTGTGAGTCTGTTACTCATGTTCTAACATGGCTAACTCATCCAATTCCAAGGAAAATGCTGAAATTACACACAAAATTGCTTTCTGATAGGAGTCGGGGGTTCAAAGCATCACACTGTAAATAAGCTCTCACTGTGCAGTCTCGGGACCTCATGGGGGATGGCTTCTACCTCCACTGGTACTGACACCCAAAAGCCTAAAGCGGCCATTCTGGCTGATTCAACTCCATCTCTGAACACAGCTGTCCAAAAGCCAATCTACCAAATGCTACTTTTAAGATCAAAATACATGAGTTAATGGCCAACTGAAGAGAAGCAGGACTGGGCAAAGTAAAAGACTGGCTGTGTGGAGTGGGCAAACATTGAGAAATCCCAGAGGAAATCCATATCGCAAAGTTTTGATGGATTTGTTGATGCCAGATGTCAGTATAAGCTGTTCTTAAATGTTTTCCTTCCACCAGCTTATCTTGCAAGGTCATTTATTCCTATTATATTTACTGAAAGCTGAGAAAATCTTTCAGTATTTTAGGGGTAACAAAAGATGGTTTAAAAGCGTGGCATCAAGTCTCCTTTTGTAACACATTTCCATTGTTGTTTTTAATTCTATTTAATTTGGACCCGCTTCATTCAGTGATGCAGAAAGCATTTTCAGATTAGTTGGTACTGAACTGCAGGCATTGGAGAAATCATTAAGAGACACATGTCCTCATTTACAATAACTTTTAATGAGTCAAATGTGTTTTAAACCCTCCAGTGTCTTCTGCATTTAATTCTGAGTGTAATGGACTAATTCCAAATGATGGGAAGAGACACAATACTTAATATTCTATTGGCTATGACTAATAATAACGAAGGCTTCCCTTAGAGTTTTATAACAATTCCTAACTTAATTAAATGTGACCTTTCCTCAAGGTTAAAGTTATTAATAAAATATAAATATTGCCTCTCCAGATGTCTTTGTATGAGTTAAATTCCTCCAGCTTTCAAAATACATCTTTCATAGTCAGTGTTGCCTTTTTTCCCCCTCTTTTCTGAGCAACATCTTCCCCTCCTGGCTCTCTTCAGGGAACAAGGTGTACCCATGGCTTTCTTGTGGACAGCTGCAATCTAACACTTCACTAGACCCAGCGTTACTCCCAAGTAGAATAAAGACTGTGCTACGGTAAGGTCATCCTCTCCAAAGAAATGATTGCAAAATCAAAGATGCTAAGAAACAAAACTGATTTAAATCTCTTCACGAGCTTCTCTCTGAGCTGTGCTCCCTATTCTGAAGTAGGAAACAGTTCCCCTGCACCCTTCTCTTCACAAGCTTTACATTGTCACAGGTTTTTCTTAAGATACTTGAATTCCTGGTGTGGGTTTATAATGGAAACTCTGGTCACCACGATAAGGTCTGCGGAAGTGCCACAGTTGCACATAATTTATGACAGTATCAAAAGCCCTGGCTCCACACAGGAAGATGGTTTTTGCTACTGCAGCTGCTAAGGAAACAGCTACCTCTATAATCTACAGAATCATTGAATTGCTTAGGTTCAATCTCTAAGACTGAGTCCAAATATTAACATTCCAACTGTCCCATGGCCACTGCTACACCATGTCCCTAAGCTCCAGAACCACATGTCCGGGAATTCAATCTCCTCCCTGGACAGCCTGTTCCAAGGCCTGATGACCCTTTCAGTAGCCACAGCAGAAGAGGTGACTGAAACATTCTGGCTAGCATGGCCCTGCTGAAGTTTCAGAAATACTAAAAATTCAAACAAATTTGTGGCTGTCATGTTGACACTCGGGTATTATTACCCTGCTAAATATCCAACATCACAACAGTGATCATTCTGAAACCACTGCACAAGGACAAACCTCTCCTGAAGGAAGGGCAGGGGAGGTGTCATGGACCAGCCCTCTGCCAAGTTTGATAGCCTGGCTTGCTAACTAACGGACAGTGATGGGAAGCCTTTCCTTGCTCTGAAGGGGTAACACCATGACCTTTACAATTCAGGTAACTGCCAGATTTGCAAGGGATTATGTCAGTGAGTTTGAAAAGCATTTACAGCGAAGACTTCTGCAGCATTTCCTTTACTACCTGTCGACTTCTGTGCTTTATTTGTCTGACATTCATTTACCTATTTCCCAGTTCCATGTTCTTGCTTGAATCAACATGCCACATCAAGGATAATATCTCTTTGGAAGCCACGAAAAGCTCAGCAAATATGAGTGCAATTTTGCAAACAATGATGTAAATGAGCAGCACTGCCCTTCTGAGGGGAAGTGATTACTGTACATTTCAATGTTTGTCTAATACTCCTGGAGCTCCCATCCTGCAAACACACTCATAGAGTTAAAGTTACTCAAATGAGGTGTCAGAAATTAATAGGAAAATTCCCCTATACTGCAGGCATGAGCTGTTAGCAGGAATCCTGTTTCATCCGCAGGAAGCATCTCGCTATCAACTTAAACCAGTTTTTTTTGCCCAGTTCCACTTCTAAGCAAAACCAACACATAACGTCAAGTGCTTTAAGATTTCTGAGTGCTGATGCAGTACTCCTTCCCTCATCAAAGTATCACTTCTGGATTCAGAAAGTCTGGTCATGTTCAACCATGCACCCACCTCTGCCAATATGATGAAGGAAATGCATCCCGTATTGCAGCAGCAAGTGAATCGCTAGAGTCAAACCCTTAGGAGCAGAAGCTCTACAATTAAATGGAGTACTAAAGCCCAGTTCGTCTGGTTTTAAATGGTTTTGGTAGCTCATAGATGAATGCATCTACCGCATGGCTGGATTCATGTAGCTGTCATCAGACAGAGCTTTCAAAACATAACAAGCCCAGTGGATCAGATGTGCCTTTGAAATCTGAAGAATAAGACTTGTTTTCAGATTTTATAAACCAAAATATGATATGTTAGGAAAACTATTAGATTACCTATCCCTGAAGGATTTGTATGAGACTTTGTCATTTCATTTCAAGTTTCTTAGGGAAAAATATCAGTCTAAGGGTTTGTGGCACAACTGAAGTGATGAAATTACTGCTCCCTCCTGCTTCATGTAACTGTCAGCTCTTCTGTCTCATCTTTTTCACATCAAGCCTGTCTTCAAACGGTTGTATGAGCAAGAGATCTTTTGATTGGAAAAGCTGATACTGCATCTTTATCAGAAACCAGCACTGTAAATGCAAACCTTCAAAAGCCAAAGCAACCAAGAACGATAATGGTAAATCCTGGAGTGATGATTAGGGAGAGTTGACATTGTGCCATCGATCGAGTGGTGATCCCAACCCACTACAGAAAAGCAGTCAAGTCAGTTTTAAATAGAGTAATAAAACTCACACTGTGACGGTAGAAGGGGTCAACTTTTGTAGGGTATTTGTCAAACTGCAAAGGGATCAAAGCATAAACTAGTTACTTGATATTTCCTTGCTTTAGTGGTGTTGGTAAAACAGAAACTACTTCTCTATCATTTGGCAGCCAACAGAGAGGAAAACAATAAGCAGAAAATTAATTTCCAATGAAATTGCTCGGGATTTTTTCTTTCTTCCAGGTAAAACAAGGTTTTTACGAGGCAGCAGAAAGGAGGAGGCACTGGAGTGCATCACTGCAAGCACTGGAAAGTCCCACTTAACAGCTGTCCCTTCAGCCAGCAACTCATCCCTCTGCCCCCGTGCTGAACCTACTGCACACATGACAATCGCGAGGAAGGGACGGTCCTTCCTCTTCTACCCAACCGCACCCGGCCACCAGAGTCCTCCTTCCCGCAACCTGGCAAACTGTTAAATTTTGGTAATAAAGAATAGAGTTGTGCTCTACTTATCCTCACATTTCTGCCTGGGGTACGCACCATGGGCGGTGCTGGCGTCGGCATGATGGCAGTGGGTGGGATGGCGTGAGGGAAAGGCGTGAAGGTGTGCTGGTGTGTGTGTTGGTGTGTGTGCTGGTGCTGATGCTGGTGCTGGTGGAACTCGGTCCTCAGGTATGGCGGTGGGCCCAGCGAGGCCCCACGATCTGCACTCTGCGAGGCCAGAAATCGCGTGTTTAGTTCCTGACGAAGAAGATCTTGTTCTGAAAAACAAACAGTGAAACAGCCCACTGTGAGCTCAGGGATTTTTCCAGACCTCATGTCATTTGCTTTTTGCTGGCTGTGATAGCAATGCTGTATTTAGAACTTGCTGGTTGTAAACTGTGATACCATCAAGATAAAAAAGCTCCCAAAGCCCTCAGAAGCAAAAGAAAATCTCCATTCGCCAATCTCACCAACCCTGTCTTTACTGCAGCATTGCTCTGAGCATTAACCAAGGACTCTCTCTACATTTGTATGGACACAGTCTGGAGCCCTTATTACAAGAAGGATGTGGATGTGCTGGACTGAGTCCAGAGGAGGGCCACGAGGATGATCAGAGAGCTGGAGCACCTCTCCTATAAAGCCACACTGAGAGAGTTGGGGCTGTTCAGTCTGGAGAAGAGGAGGTGACCTTATTGTGGCCTCCAGTATCTGAAGGGGGCTACAAAAAAGCTGGGGAGGGGCTTTTTAGGATCTCAGGAAGTGATAGGACTAAGGGGAATGAAGCAAAGCTGGAGATGGGTAGGTTTAGACTTGATGTGAGGAGGAAGTTCTTCACCGTGAGAGTGGGGAGAGCCTGGAATGGGTTGCCCAGGGAGGTGGTTGGGGTCCCGTCCCTGGAGGTGTTTAAGGCCGGGCTGGATGAGGCTGTGGCCAGCCTGATCTAGGATGGAGTGTCCCTGCCCATGGCAGGGGGGTTGGAACTGGATGATCCTGTGGTCCCTTCCAACCGTGACCAATTCTATAACTTCTTCCCAGTGAGGGTGATGGGGCACTGAAGGGTGCTCCCTGGGGGGGTTGTGGAGTCTCCTTCTCTGGAGATGTTTTAAACCCTCGTTGGGGTGTCTTGCTGTGACAGGGGGATTGGACTAGATGATGTATTGAGGTCCCTTCTGATCCCTGATGATTCTATGATTCTATTATTCTGAACAGGTGAGGAGGCTGGGGTATGCTGGAGCAGTTAAACATCAAGTGGCTGCTGCTAACAAGAGTCACTGCTGGGTACACCAAACCAATGTTTACTCAACCCTGAAAAGCCTCCATTTTCTTCCCCCAGTCCCCTCAGAGGAGCACACACTTTACATCTCCCCACAGTCAAACTCTGAAGCAGCACAGTTTTCTCCACTGATAAAAATCTCCACATCACACACACCAAACCATGCATGGACAGCAGCCCAGAGCCGCTGCGTGAGCAGTCACTGGAGACCTTCTCTGGAGTCAGGAAAGCAGCACCAAGCACAGACCACAACTGCAAAGACATTCACTAGGGGAGTCACAGACTCTGCGTGGGCACATCCTGAACTCTAGTGAGTTTTTGCCATGGGGATACAGAACCAGACATGGAAAAAGCAGAGCCTTCCAAAAATACTCATTCCTGGGGCAGAAGAAAGGTCACCGGTGTGTCTCGGTGGATTTTGGCTTTGTTATCACTGGATCACTCAGCAATGAGGACAGCCACCACTCATGCAACGGCCCTCACTGAGTGAACCAAAATGAGTTATTCTCACTTAAACTGGAGAATCTGCTTCTCATGCTGCAACAGGCAAGGCCCTGACCCGCCTGTCTCTTACCTGAGTATGTACTACCGGCTGGGTGTCCTGGAACCTGCAGCGTCCCTGACGTCAATGGAGGTGGAGGAGGCAAAGCCGTAGGAGGGGCAAACATATTGGGGTGATGTGGGTGTGCAGGGGGCTGGAGGGTGGGCGTGAAGGTATGCAGTGGGCTGTGGCTGGGCAAGGAGAGGGGGAATGGTGAAGCTGAGGGGTGGTGAGATATGTGTGGAGGTGGGGCCTGAGTCTTGGCAGGAGTGCTGCTTCTGCTGCTGCTGTTAATGAAAAGGAAAAGCAATTAAGCTTTGCATAAAGAGCAAAAAAGCCCCAAACCAACCCCCCCAAGCTATGCCTGGCTGACATTAAGCACGGTACTAATCTAAGTTAGGTATTACAGAGGCAGGTTCCTATTCTTGCATTCCAGCCACACCGCTGTGGCACTGCTCTCTCCAACCATCTGCTCTACCCTTCCTGTGGTCTCTCCACACCAATACCCGAGGCATATTCTCCTTCCCTGTAAGAGGCTGATGTTCTGTCCTCTAATAGCACAAGAACGACACACAACGGAGTAATCGCAGACCTGTGCATCCATTACTTAATGATCAGGATTTTTCTACATGACTGCTTCTGGTTCATGTTTTCAGGCAAATGAAGCTCAAAAATCAGTGATGAGAACAACAGATAGGTGCCTGCTGTACAGCTACTGCCTCTTCTACCCCCAGAACACAAATCGGTAAGTTGAGTCAGCAAAAGAAGTATTTGTGACTGCATTGGTTGCTCTTTTTCAGGTTTCATTTCCTACTAATGAGTATCTAAAATACATTCACATGGTGCTTCACTCTACCTACTTGTCACTGTTTCAAGTAACAACGTGCTTCTACTGCAGGGGTTTTTACAGACAGGCGATACCAATTTGGTTAGAAATAAATCAAAGTCTTAAACCCCTCCCAGTCTGTAGTCAAACCATGAAGCAACTGTTACATGGGTTCACCAGGTGTTGAAGGGCACCATCTGCCTGCTGGAAGCTCAGATGTGGGGAGAGATGACCTAGTGCTGACAGCATTAGCTTGGAGTAGGGGAAGCCTGAGGTCAGTGACTCTCAGAGGCATCACAAGCTCCTCTGCACATGTTTAATTTCTCTCATCATTTTTGCTCTCCCCTTGCGAAAGCTGAAACTTATCTCACTGTGGGCAGGTGGAGAGAAAAACCCTGAAGACTGCAAAGGCAGCAGCAGTGCAGGACAGAATTAAAGTTTGAAGTCATTGGTGCAAGAGCATTTGTGCTGGGCTGTCAGCAAGGCCAACTGCAGCTCTGCCATCCTGCTTGCTCTAGGGCATGTCAGGAGTTGGAGAAAGCAGATGTCTACTGAGACAGGAAAGTAAAAGAAATGAGCCTTCAGAGAGCAGCCCACCCTGCACGAACCGTGATTATCTTCCCCTGGTCTACACTGAGCAAAATCCCCTCCAAAAACCTGAGTGCACCAGGACAGGAAAATTAGAGCCCGTTAAGTGTTTGCGAACACCCAGCATTTACAGGAATGATTGATCAGAAATCGTGATTCTGGCTCATTGCACAGGGAGAATTAGGCTTAAATGTATGGAGTCTCTGTTAGTTCCCAGTGAGGGTTGGGATGAGCTGTCACTTCTCTGCTCCAGCTAATTCATCTCTACTTCCTCCAGGCACAGCAAAGCATCAACACCAGGCAGCAAGTTGACAAGAACACAGGACTTCACCACATGTGGGGTTCTGTTCACTTACCTTAAGCTGTTGAGGCTTAAACTGCTGCTGTTATAGGCAGAGAGGGGCTGTGAGAGGCTCTGAGAGGCAGGATGGGGCTGCACCGATGGGAGGTTTGGATGGGCTGGCTGTACGGGCGACTGTGGCCGAGGTGGGTGTGGGATGGGTGGCTGCGGCACAGGCGGACAGGCGGCTTCTTCTGAGGCTGCTGGCAGCTGTGGGGCTTGTGGTGGGGGCAGCTGGGCAGGAGGCTCTGGCCGCGGGGCAAGCGCAGGGCTGGGGCAGGGAGCCTCTGGTGGTGGCTCCAACGGGGGCTGGACCAAAGGCTGCGTCACCTGAGGACAAGGGTCTTTAGGCACCACAGGCTCAAGTATTGGGTCTTTGCTGCTGTCCTGGCTCTTCTCTTGACTCCTTTCTAATCCTGATATTTTCGGGATGGCTGGGCCCCTAGTACCAGGGTCATCATTCCCAGTGAATGCTCTGACTCCTAACTCTTTATCTGCAACAACAAAAGAAAAAGAAGAGTTAGGCGTGTGACAGAACGGGCAAAACCGACCCAAATGCTGCTCCACAATCAAGCTCCAGACAGTTACGGTTTGTTTTCATCAAGAACTGTGCTAATGGGAAACTGAATCAAATGCCAAGTCACTTCCAGAAGCATCTCTTGCCCTTGGGACAACTATTTCTTCCACTTTATCATAGGTAAAAAATTCCTGGTTGTCTGCATACAGAAAAGCAAGGACACGTAAATTGTAATGATAGGATGAAGGATCATGATTTGAGGTTGGAAAAGGGCAGAGTGAGGCTGGACAGGAGGAAAAAGTTCTTGAATCTGAGGGTGGGGGATCCCTGGAACAGGCTGCCCAGAGAGGTGGTGGTAGAGGCCCCATCCTTGGAGCCATTCAAGGTCAGGCTGGACGGGGCTCTGGGCAATCTGGTCTGGTTAGAGATGGCCCTGCTTGTTGTAGGGGGGCGGCACTAGATGCCCTTTGGAGGTCCCTTTCAGCCCTATGATTCTATGATAAACTGAGCTGAGTGCAGTCCTTTGGCAATGATGGAACCAAAGCATATGAAAACATGTAAGATTTGATGGGGCTTAGAACAAGCTTACAAATAAGAAAGGATCCAGTGTTCTAAATAATCTGAAGAAAGGAAAGCTTCACATGTTCCTCTGCCAATTTTAAGGGCTAAAATGAATAAATTCATAATGAAATAACACACAGTCAGAGAAAACTGCTGACAGCTACATTGTTCAGACCCTGAAGTAAAGGAAAACAAATGAAGATGATGGGGAGTGTCCTCTGCCAGTCTGTAGCCCGGGCACACATGTCCCTGCCAATCTTCACGTCACTAAAACTGCCAGAGACAACCTGGCAGAAACAGTCAAAACCATCATCATTTGGGTTTAGCTTTGTGCAGAGATCAACAAAAGCCACGCCAGGCCTTGTGTTACCGTGTGTTTTACAGGCTCCTTGCAATTTAGGACAAAAGGGAGGTGAAGAGGAAAAGAATAAAGTGAATGAGAAAGGGTGAGGAAAGAAATAGTCCAATTTGATGAGTATTTAAACAGACTTTAACCACCGCTGGAGAAATCAGTCTGTAGCAGGCACAGGGGCATCTCCACAAATTTGGATCAGAAGTCATAGGGGTAACGGTGGGGCTCCAGAGGAGGAAAACTAAAGACTCTGTTGTGTGCCCAAGGTCTGTCTCACTGCAATTAAATTGCAGGTTCTAAACAAAGGAAACTGCGTTGGCATTAATTCTTTGGATCGATCCTGTTTGATCAAACACGATTAAAAGTTAGGCAGAGTGTGATCACCACATGTTAAGGCATGTCCTCAGGGAGGAAAGAAATGAGAAACAGTTTGCTCAGGAATAGGTGGATCTACATTCCTAGCTCTTACAGGAGTTACAAGATTTATTTATTTATTGATAGCAAGACACAGTAACGAGGGCTCCAGGGGCAGAGCCTTGTCATCAGAAACTCCCTCCAAGCTGGTGGTCCCACAGTAGGTGGTCTGAAAATCCTGCAGAGGTGGTGCTTCCAAATCTACAGGGAACCCCTTGCACTCAGCGCATCCATTAAATCTTAGCATTTGATATTTTTAGTGTCTCTGGTGTGTGTAACATTTATTCGGCACAGCTCTCTGCTGGGGAGTTTGCTCCTCACACAGACGCTCCTCCTCCCCTGGAGAAAAGGGCAATGAATCCTTGTGCCTCCTGGGTGTTTTTTGCCACTGCTTACATCTTCATTACACAGCCCCTTAAGTACCATTCTTGTTAGTTCACAGCTTAGAAGATGCTGCGTTTAGTATGATAATGTTATTCCAAATGTCAAACACTGAACATGTGGCAATTTCTCCCTCTCTCATACACCACAGCACCTGCACGATAGCCCAGAACAGGATCAGAAGTCTCTCCAACCCTAGTATGGCTGGCGAGTGTGATGTAGAAATCAGAGTTCTCAATCCCACAGTTGCAGTCCTACATCAGTGATGAAAGCTACCTATTACATGTTTCATAGGGGGGACCAAAGGCTTCAGCAGCAGCACTTCAAGGTCATATGTAGAAGATCAGTCCTTTTCTACCAGTATGTCTTTGCACATCACCGTAGTGCTCAACGTTGATTAACTAGCCCAGTGTAAAAACCAAGAGGAGAAAAACCTTCTTGTCACCACAACACAAACAACCCAACTAGACAGCCTCCTGAGTTTGTTTACAGACCACAGGAATTCATCTCCATCCAACTACCAAAGTAGCAAGCAAGCTGGCCAGCTCTGATGGCAGCTTCCACACTGGGTTTTGGATGAACTGAAATTACTGCATTGCTCTCCAGAGAAGCAGTAACTGTGAAGTCAGCGCAGGTTTAACATGTTCGCTTGCATCAAAGACCAGAGCAGATACAAAGTGCCAGCACAGGGGATTTCATGATGAGAGCTGGGGAACCAACAACGTGGCCAGGTCCTGAGCTGGCACCAAGGACATGTGAACTGGGCATCCCTGAGCTGATCTCATGGTAGCCAAGAAGGCCAGTGGCATCCTGGGGTGGATTAGAAGGGGGTTGGTTAGTAGACCAAGAGAAGTTCTCCTCCCCTTCTACTCTGCCCCAGTGAGACCTGATCTGGAATACTGTGTACAGTTATGGGCCCCTCAGTTCCAGAAGGACACAGAACTGCTGGAGAGAGTCCAGCACAGAGCCACAGAGATGATGAAGGGAGTGGAGCAACCCCTGATGACGAAAGGTTGCGAGAGCTGGGTCTCTTTAGCTTGGAAAAAAGGAGACTGAGGGGTGACCCCATGAATGTTGATTGATATGAAAAGGGCAGGTGTCAGGAGGAAGGAACCAGGCTCTGCTCAGTGATAGGACAAGGGGCAATGGGTGTCAGCTGGAACAGAGGAGGTTCCACATCAAGATGAGAAGAAACTTCCTCACGGTGAAGGTGACAGAGCACTGGAAGGGACTGCCCAGGGAGCTTGTGGAGTCTCCTTCTCTGGAGACGGTTAAAACCTGTCTGGACTGTCCCTGTCTGACTGGATCTAGGGGATCCTGCTCTGGCAGGGGGATTGGACTGGATGATCTTTTGAGGTCTCTTCAAATCCCCAACAATCTGTGATTCTGTGATATTTAGGGAATGAAATCTCCCTAGACAACATCCTGCATGATGCTGTCAGCTTACAGTGGCCAAACCTGTTTTCTAAACACAAAATTAACCAACTTTTCCATGTCTGCAACAACTGAATTTCATTTGGAAACAAGACTACATCAGACCCTGTCACTCCTGCTTCTGGCCACATTAGCATCCAGCCTCTGTGTCTGATCTGGAGTATCAGGCATCTTAAGAGAGAACACTGAATCAACACTGTATTTTCATTTTCTTGAGAGTGTTTTGGATTCAGTTCAAAGCCCTTATTGCACAAGTAGGACAATTACAGCAATTTGCAGTGTTTTGCAGCATTATCTTTGGGCTTGAGCAGCCAGTACAGGAAATACGTTATTCCCACTTAAAGTAGCCATCATTTTCTTTTACTCCTTTGGTAAGTACAATTCTTCCCTTGACAATATTACTCAGCTAAACTTTTCTGCAAATTTCTTAATGCAAGACACAAAATCAGATATCTCATAAAAGCTTCAAACCATTTTCTTCAGTTTTAACAGGGATAAGTGGGCAGTTGGTGCAAACTGCCCAGACCAATACAAACCACCCAAACTTCTCTGCAGTCAGTGGAATGCAGAGAACAAGCAGCTGCCCTGAGGAGAGACCCTGCAACAAGCGTCTGACAAGTCTTGAAATAATTAATCAGATTTAAGACCCGATTGTACATTTCATATTGATTAGACATTGGTCAGTGAAACACTGGGATAAATAAAGGCAGATGACAGAAACAATTACTGCAAAGGATGGAGGAGGTTGTTGGCTTCACGAGCCAACACGGATCATAAAGGCCTCAGAGCAATTCATCTGTTGTACTGGATGCACAGAAGTGGCTAAAAACAATTCTTCATTTTTAGTGCAGACATCTTCTATCCTCATTTCCAAGGACACTAATGAAGTATTTGATTATGCAAATGAAGAACACGCAAACGAACGCTCCGGTCCTGTCAGCTTTGTCATCTGCTGATAGCGATTACTGCACAGTGAGCAGGTATTTAGTTCAAGTGAAGAGCAGGACTAGAGACACACTTTGTACTTAACTGCAAAACACAGAAGAAAATCATTCAGGACAAAAGATTTTGCTACCTCCTGTTCAAAGTGTTTATCTTCTGTGTGGAAATGGATTTAATTGTCAACAACAGAGCTGCAGATCAATGGAAAGAAGCACTTAGTGGAATTGCACAAGATGTTGACAATCCTTCAGTCACTGAGATGCCTCTGGTCTTGATTTGAGGATGCAGAGTCCTCCAATATTTCACATGAAACAGTTTATTTCACACAGCTGTTAAACAGGACACATGCCACAGCTCAGCTGCTCTGTCCCGGATGCTATGAGGGTGATACTGAGAGCACTTGATGTGTGATGGTTGTCTTTAAAAGTGTCAAAAGGAATGGGACACAGCTATCAGAGGAAAGTGAAGTGCAGAGCATCCAACTCCCTTCTCTCTGTAATCATTGCATCTTACTTAACATGAGATAGATGTATGAAATAATAGCACCCAAACAGACCCCAGGGAGAAACCAACATCATGATCACCCAGTCCTGCTTCAATACACCAACACATGTGCACAGCCACACATGCATTTACAATAGGGAAAATCTCTTGGCTTCCTAACTTTCCCAGTTTGGAAGCAATAAATTACACCATTAACTCTGCAGCTCGGAAGGGTTCAATAGCCAGCTGTCGGCACCAGATACCTTATAGAAGTGGCCTTTTCCCAAAGGGGCAGAACATCCCACGTGGGAAGTGATACTGACAAAGTCACTGCAGGATGTTCCTAAAAATAACAGGTCTGAGCACAAAGACTTTTACCTTCCTGTTTCGGTTCTGCATTTTGACTAAAGAAATCCAAGTCTTGTCAGCACAATGTGCACGAAGCAGCTTGGTTTCACAGACCCATAGATCACACATTCTTAAACCAGGCTGGAGGTCCACACTCCCTCCCATCAACTGCAGCCAACTCCAGATTTTTCCAGAACAGGTGTAAACACTTTGTGGCCAGCATAGGGAAATCAACCAGCCCAAGCCATGAGATCTCATGCTGAACTCTGGTTAGAGAGTGACTTATAACAAAAGCCTGATATTTTCTTCCAAGATTTTCTAGAGAGAACAAGCACAGCCTCATTACGCACACAAATCTCAAGTGCCTTCTGAGTGTTCACAAGTTCTTGCCCACAGCAGTAAATTTCTCAGCATGTCATATGAAAATATTCCTTCCGCAAGGTTCTCCATTCTCACCTTTTAATTTCACTTGGTTCTTGTGAAGCTGTGAGAAAAAAGACTCCTTTACAAACTACCAATCACCTACTCTTTTGCAAAATTAAGTTGCTTGCCCTTCAATCTCCTTTATAAGTTTTTCAGCCCCTATCTTCACAGCCTTTCTCTCCACACAACTTGTCCCACATGCCTGATCACTTCTCGTTGCATTTTCTGCACCTCTCAGGCATCTCAGGCAGCTTGGCCCTCAGTAGCTGGAGCACTCTCTCACACTACAGCATTTTCATCTTCACCATGTTATTCCCCACTCGGTTCCTCACTCAGATTGTCAGGAGCTGTTCCCAGTGCAGTCTGCATTAATCCATCTCCAGTAACACCCAGCTTCTTGCCATGACTTGTCCACACTGTTTCTGAGCAAGGTCTATAGGGAGCAGCATGTTTTGCTTTCAAGTGCATTGCTCTGACTTTAGCTAAACTGACTCTCGGTCCCTATTCTCTCAGCCTGATGAGGCTGCTCTATGGTTTCTAACAGCTTTCTCCTATTGTCCCACATACCCTTAGATCACACAGCTGCTGCTGTTTGCTCTTCTGCCTGTCATAGTGCTCACAAAGGTCTGTCCAGTCCAAAATCACTTTGCTTTGCCTTCAGAAAAGTGCCTTCCCCTCTCCTTTTCTGGCTACTACACAAACCCACAGTGTCCCTCTCAGTGGGCAGAGCAGAACCATGGTGAGAGCACCTCAAGTCTGCTGAGACTAAATGAGGTGACAGTACATGACAGTGATCAATTTAAAAAGGAGAACATCAGAAGCCTTGATAATTTTCTCCAGTTATCAAGAGGGACTGGGCAGCCACAGACCAAGGTTAACCCCAGGGCAAGGAAAGGAAAATATACTGGGTTTATCAGTGGTCGTTCCTTCCTTGAAATTAGAGCTGCAGTATTGCCTCAACTGCTCATGACATTGGCTCATCCCGCTTGTATGTGACAGAATTATTTGAGAGAGCTTGAACAAAGCCAGCTTTCAAAAGCATCTTGAAAAGTATCACCTTACGAGCACTGAAAGAATTTAGTGTGACAGCTCAGTTTAATAGATGAAGGACAAAAAAGATCTGTGTGATATGTTTACACAAAGAAATAACACATTTGTTCCCCCCGAGAGCTGTCATACCCATAACTCACCAGGCACATAGCGCTGGTTCCTTTGTGAATTTCTTTTGAGAGCCAAGAATTTCCCATTCTGTTTGTAAAGACACGATGTCAATATAAGCAGAGAGCTTAAAAACTCCACTGCCTCCCTTGCTAACACCAGTATGACCACACCAATGCTCACCTTGATTTACAACTATTTCAGCTACAGGAAAACCTCACTGAGGTCGTACACCGCAACTGCAATGCTCAGCATCCCTTCACACTGTTCTCACACTTGGCACTGTTTTCCTTGTGTTCCCAGCACTGTAGAAAGATGAAGATTGCCCAACTGCCTGCTTCTACAGAGTATTGCTTAGGGAATGTTCTAGTCTGGGTCACGCTGGGAAATGCGGAATTCCGATTTCAATCTTCCTGGTCAACAAAGGGTCTTGTTAAAAGTGTCCCCAAAAGACCTTCTCTTAAAAGTTCTTGTATTGGGCTAAAACATTTTCCATGAATTTATTTGAAATGAGGGGAAGAGTTATATGACCGGAAAGGTTTCAATAGATTGCTGTACCATAACAGAATATCTACCACTCCATTTTTAAGTTTCTATGACTCAAATGTATTTATTTTTTTCTAATAATGTTTGTAAGACAAGGACAGGATCGCTAATTCCAAGGCTGTTTGTTGCTTTGCTGACCTAGTATCAACTGGAACAGGTTGCTCAGGGAGGGAGCTGAGGCCCCATCTCTGGAGGGGAGGCTGAACAAGGCTCTGAGCTACATGATCTATCTGATGATGGCCCTGCTTCTTGCACAGAGGTTGGACTAGATGACCTTTGGAGGTCCCTTTCAACCCAGCCCATTGTAGGGTGATGGGATTTTGTGTTTCACTACTTTAACAACATAAACTCTACTGTTACTATAAGCTCTACTTTGTACGTAAACATGACTCTGCAAAACAAACTCTACCAGTGTGGGACACTGATAGAGGACTTCAAAGGCTTTATAGACATGAGAAATAATCAGACAGTGAGATAAAAGCATGATAACACCAACAAGTCTTTGGCATGTACCCTTACTCCATAGCACTTCATGAACAGAAAGGTGATATTCCACTACAGTCTGTCTGCTAATTGTAACATTGCAGCCTCTACCCATTTATTACAGGCATTCATAAGGGAGCATCTCTATCTCCTGTTTAATTCACTGTAGGTAATGTGGGCCTTTTCTGGTTCAAAGATCTCCTGATGTCTTATCTACCTCAGTAAGAATTAAAATACATCTTGTATGCTTGAGCATGGCTCTCCCAGCCTGCCTCTTACATCCATTGAACACTAGTTTGTTCCAATTACTTGGACTAAACAGACACCAGTTGGACCACAGCCCTCTCCGGTCACCAAACCTACAGAAATAAATGAAATGTGACTGTTGGCCCGAGTCAAATTAATTTCCAGACATAGAGATGGGGAGATGATGGGAGCCTGGCAGGTCTCAGAGAGACACAGTCCTGTGCCTGTCAATGTTAATCACAATTGGAAGCGCAGTGCTGTCAACCAACTCTGGTTTCACAGACACAGGACAGTTAGTGGGTCCTGGTAGAATAAAATTTGGTACAACAAAGGATCCTTTATATCCTAATTACTCCATATGGTGTCATACGTTTTGCTCCAGTGAGTTAAACTACTCTCACTGCATTTATCTAGGCCATTGCTGGGGGGGTGGGTGGCTGGAGGGTGTTCCTTAAAAAAGATAGAGAAGTACTCATTGGAATAGGCTTTTGATAGCACTGTTAACCGCTTGGTCACACTGAATGGCCTCCAACAGACCTGGAGGAATAACGTGCTGCAACGAATCAAGCCAACCAGGCATCTTCACATGATTGGAAGTCTTTTCTTTAAATCCTCTGGGTTAACTTGTAATGTGGAACAAAGCTGTGGCAGTGCCCATCATCTCAGGGATAACCCTTTCACCACTGCACATCCTCAGTTGTGTCATTTTTCTACCAGTGTCACTGAATTCTAGCGAACACCAGCCATGACACCTTGCAGAAAATGGAATTTGGGGTGCTACTGGTTTTCATTACTAACCGGAGCAAAGATACAAAGCCTTTCTGAAGGCGCTTGTGAATACCTGCTCAATACCAAGGCACTCCACAGATTCAGAGATTCATTAAAGCTGGAAGACACCTCCAAGATCATCAAGCCCAACCAGGTCTGGAAGACAAGACGGAGTTCTCTAGGAAGCTCTAACCAAAGTGTTTCTTCCCACAGACCTGTATAATCTCTGCATTGCCCATACAAGTAACTAAGACAACAGTGAGGAGGTGTGAAGGGCCTTCACAAAGCGGAAGCTGTAGTGCCCACCTTTCTGTTTGACCAACCTCGAAGACACCAACCAAAACAGCAGAACAGCACACCAGCCAGGTTTTATTTACAACACAGAAATTCTCTGCAAAGCAGCCACATGAACACAGCCTGAACCACACCTGCACGAGTGGGCTTTGAGCAAACACCCCAGCTCCACAGCAGCTCAGCACCCACCTTGAAAACCTAAACATCCCTGGTCCCAAATTAAACAGTGAGCAATGATGAGCAGATGGAAGGCAGATCTGCCACACACGTACTGGTGCTGTGCCTATAATACAGTTAATCAGTTAGCAGGACACAAGGCTGTTACAACAGTGTCCTACTTGCAGAAAAGGCACTAACATCAGGGGGTAAAGTCTGAAGCTGACCTTGACCGCGGCAGGGTACTTCTGCAGCCCCAAACACAGGGATTTTCTGCACAAAGTGAATTCCTTAGCCTGTGCATGCTTCAAAACACCACCTGAAAGCCGTCCCATGCTCCTAATTTTTATTTTGAGCCATGTTGTGCCTTGCTGAGTCCAATTATTATCCAGCAACTGGTGAAATCAAAGTCTCAAGCCTCACATGCAGAACTTTGTGGTGTTGCCTCCACATTGCAAGGAACTGTAATTCTAAAAGGATTAAAAGTTTACCAGCACAGCCACGTAAAAGCAGAAAATGAATTGTTCCACGCTTCTCATCTCTGTTTGGAAATGAGATTACAGGCTCCAAGCGAGCTGAAATACTGAATGAGGCAAATCCGTGTGATTAGCTCACAGGTGGCCAGAGAGCCTTTGCTCTGCTTCAAAGTCTGGCAGATTCCTATTAGCTGCACTAATAAAAAGAATGTGGACTTATCCTTCAGCCAAAACCCTGCCCTGTGCCAGCGCGGCTACCTGCTGGGCTAATCCTCACAACCAGTATAATCATCCTCAATTGTTATTTCATAACTTTGCTCAGCTGTCAGTTGGGATCCACAGGCTGTGGGGCACACAGGTCCTTTCCACATGGGTTCCAGTCCCCCACGAGTTCATAAACAGAGGGAAGGGTTGGCAGGGCTTAGCCAGGACTGACCCATTCTGCTTCCTAGCCATAAGAGTAAGGACTTGCTATGTATAGCACCAGTTTGTACCATCCCCTGCTGTACAGTCACCAGTGCTTCCTCTAAACAAACAATCACAGTTTCACATTTATCGTCTCTCTCCTGAAGGCACCGGTGAGAGGGTCAACTTAGTGAAACCCATCACACGTTCAATCATGAAAGAGAAAACCCAGCTATTCTAGACTTGGCACAGAGGTCACATGTGACGCACAGCCTCAGTGGTTCATGTAAGACAGCATTTGCTTTCTGCCTCACACCAGTGGCAGTCACAGAGGGGTGATGTGAAAGCAGAGCTTAGCCATAACCTGCACACTAGGAAAGCTCTTCCAAGCCTTCCCAGCAAGAGGCTGGTGAATGTAATGAACCTTGAGGGTTGCTCCCTATAGCAAACTGATATCCCACCTGGTACAACTGTGATAACATTTTTATTATTTCCATAAACGTCTAATAATCCTTTGAACCCTCCTAAGCTCTTTACCTTGACATTACCTTGCATTGGGGAGCTCTACAACTTGACTTAGAATTTCCTTTTGCTGCTTTTAAATGTGTTAGGCAGGGAAATGAGAAGCCATCTCCCTACTCCCACGTTGCAGATTCACCAGAATATTTAAAACTTAACTTCATAAAAATTGGTTTTACACTAAAACTTAAACCAAGTGTTGAACAAGTTGTGCTCTGGATAGGGACAGGGTGAACAAGGGCCCGAGGCAGCTGTAGGAATGGAGCCAGTGATCTGCTCTGCTCCCATAAATGTCCTTCCACCTCTGCTGCAAACTCAAGATTGTTTGAACACAGAGCATGTCCCCCCTGCACTCCTGGCAGACCTAGAGGAAGATTAATGCTTGCAGTGCAGCCTCCAGCAGTTACACAGCTCCATGTACCCACTCAGCTACACCACCACACCCTGAAATACCCTTCCCTGGCACATGTCTTATTAGCCAGTTTGTAGAAATAATCTGAATTCCAAGTATTCTCTTCTCTCCAAATTTCCCTTTTTCTAAAAACCCCCTTAGCCTGAACTGGCAAAGGTTCCTCCCAATCATACTGCTGCTGCAAGAAATCCTGGCAAATTCCCCCCATCTTTCACCCACTGCAGATCCCTCACCTTGCAGCAGCATTACAGTCCTTGGCCTCCCTCAAGTTATGCCTGTATTTAACAGGATGTAAAGAGAGTCAATTCCTGATTAAGCAGCAGCTGATTGATTTGTGGCTGAACATGACAGGGACACCTGGGCTCACACACACCAGCTGGCAGCGATGTGCCCAGGCACCATTGTGCTCCAGGTTGTACCCACTCAGGGATCTTCAGATCGTATCATCCAAAGTGCCATCAACCTTCCTGCTCATTACTGTCACAGCCTTGTGCAGCCACGCTTTCCCCAGTCTGAGTCATCCTTGGTGTCCTTCACCTGGAGCAGTGCTAACAGCCTTCCTTCCCCCAGGCCACGACTGCACATGGGGCTACCATGCACCAGCAACAGCCTCCATAACCTCTGCGGTAAGGAACCAGCGATTTGCCTTCAGTCAGCTGGGAAGCCTAAGTTCTGCAGAATTGCATGCAGGGCAGAGAAACTCTGTTCAGCAAGACCTGCTCTGCCTTGGCACTGCAGAACTCAACAACTGAATGCCTTCCATCCAGCACAGGTCAACCACAGAGAAAGGAGGTTTTATTGCTCAACTTTCATCTTCATCTCAACAGCTGAGCAACTCACAAAGGCCACTGATCAGGGAACAGTTCCCTTGAAGGACAGCGTCGCAGCATGCACTGAACCTGCACCATATGCTGAAGGTCACTTAACCATGGACCAGGGTCAGAGTGGCAGGACGTATTCACAGGCTTTACAGAGTTGGGGTGAAGACTGTGGGCTTCTGTTCTTCTCCCACAGTCCCTGTTGCTAGCCAAACTCCTCCCACAGTGTTCAGCTCAGGGCTATGGTGTTTTGGGTCTTACTACCCATCACTTCACACCAAGGTGTCCTGCTGTGACCATGTTAGAGCCCCTGACTACTGCTCATGACTCAACGTTTTCTCATAGCCCTGTATCAGCAAAGTAACACAGCATGCTTCTATCTGAATTCTAGTCATTTCAAGCGAAGCGTTTGAACCTTGGAAATGAACCAAATGCTGAACAGTCTTCTACCAGAAGGAGCTGATTTAAGGTAATTAATGCCAGCTAAACAAATAGACACGCTGGACAGATTTTTAACCAACTGGGAAGTAAATATTTTCACTCTTACAATCAAACCAGTTCTACAAATATCTGTAATAATCCCTTTTTTTCCCGTTTGTTTTTCCTCTCTTTTTCTCTCTGCCTCAGGTAGAGCAGTGTAGATGCTCAGTAGTGCAGCAAGAGCAGCTTTGCTCCTGTAGTCCAGGTAACAACAGTGCTCTTTGGGATCTAGGGACCCACAGACAACCTCAGTGCAGCCCCACAGCCTTTAAACCTGCCACATCACACTCTTTGACCCCAAGCTTTCTCCCAGCCTCCTTATAATTTACCGAGGTGGCAAGATAGGTCCTGGCACAGGGGCAGCAGGAGAAAAAGGATGTTTCCATAACGAGTTCTGTTTGCAAGCAGCAGAAGCCCAGCCCTGCAAGCTGGGTGGTGGAGACAGCCCTTATCCAAATGTCCTAAAATCCATGGGGCTGCAGATGGCAGTGTCGAACAGAAGGTTCAGTGCCTTACAAAGTAAATTAAGAATAGGCCCATCTGTGGCATGAAATATCATTCTCGGAGTGGGGAAACCTTTACAAATATCAGTTCTTTAAGTTTAAGAAAGATCAACCCACCCCACTTCAGCTTCTATAGTATTTTTCAATTCTTTTCACAAAAGGAGATGAAACTAAACCCAAATGTTCCCTGGGTGGTAGGAGCACTGATCACACACGTATGATGTTTCACCAGCTGCCCAGTGAAATAATCAATATCTTCCCATTCACATTATTGACTTTTCCACATCCTTGAAGGGATGAGACTTCAGGGGGCAACATCAGAATCTCCAAACCATTCAATTTGCTCTAGTTCAGATGTTCTACCCTGGCATTTGTTAAGATGGTGTGAGGAAGCCTGTCCAAGCTCTTAGAAGTAAAGTGGCCTTAAGTCCCCTAACTCTACTTTGCTTCACTTTGGGATCCAGGGCTGCTTTATGCAAAGGGCAAGAGAAATATGAGGTGTTTAGTTCCCTCTGTTTTGTCCTTTCTTATTCTGCTTTGGTTTAAAGGGACTAAAGGAAGAAACAAACCCCTGTTCTGATACCTGCTCTGTTGAGTTATGCCAGAAGTACAGGAGATTGCACGCCAATAAACTGAATTCCCAGAAAAAATAAGAGCATTTCTGTGCCACACAGAAGACCCCACACACCTCCTGCAGAGTGGAATTAGCTTCCCCAACACTCCATCTTGTTTTTTTAACCAGTTTCAATAATGTACTTGTGCACTATGCAGCAGTCACAATAACAAGTTGTTTGGATCCTTGTAAAACAGCACAAGCTCATTAAATCTTAGAGAATGTTTGCAGGTACTTCAGCACAGGTACGATTTGTTAGGACACAGGAAAACTCTATTATTCTGCCAGGTCTAATGGGCAATAGATATGCCAAGGCACAGACTTCTTACAAGGCTCTGAGAAGCTTTTAGCAATAACCCTGGAGGATGTATTGAGCAAACTGGTCTTGCAACATCTCAAAACACACAGAGAAAATGATCTGAGCGATGCAAAATCACCATGACTCAGGAACAGTGCACTAGACTAGAAGATTAAAGTTCTGCTCCGGCTCCCTTCAGACGCAGCTAGGTCAGTGCTTGTCCCTGTCTCCTTTTCCAAGTGTTTGGATGATGAGTTTTTCAGGGCAGGGGTTGAGGTAAAACAAGAAGCAGCTCTTGCTTAAGGCCTCTCTGTATTTGTTTCATGAGAGTAATGGCCAGCATTAAAGAAAGGTCAAACTCAAGCCTGGTAGGATGCCAGCACTCTTCTCTGTGATTCAATGGATGCGTTTGAGTAAGTAAATGCAATATATAATCATTTATTTCATCGCATTTGGATGGATGAGAAGTACCTAGATGGGTTTTTTCAATTTCAAGTGATGCTGACAGCCATGAGCGTTTTATAATCGTGTCTTGAGCCCATATGTTTAGTTTTCCATTAGGCCTTGACAGCCACAGACGCTTTATAATCACATATAATCCCTGTATCATATGCAGAGGGCTGAAACTGTACTGATCTCCAGCACAATACGGAAAACGCGTAGAAAATCAAGTGGACCCATTAACGCCTGGAAAGAAACAATTAAGAGCTGCATCAACAGATCAGCCAGTTGAGGATGCAGATTTATCACATATGCATATATGCATGTGTGCACATTCCTTCACAAAGGAATATACCCAGACCTCGCCCTGCTCTGGTGCCAGTGAGGAGGATTTCTTTTAATATTAATCAAAGCAAGCTGCCAAATTTATTTGCAGGGGGAAGCAGGGAGAGCAGCACATGCAAATTATCCTGGCTGCAGGTAGGGACCCACGCTTGCTGCTCACACTCCACTTGCGGAAAGATCCTGAGGCCTCCTGCTCCTGAGAGGTGCTAAGTCTGCCATTTGGGCTGGAAGCCCTCCAGCACTCTGCAAGCTTACTTGTAGTTTGTTTCTGACTACTAGGGGGAAAAATGAAAAAAGGCAGTTTTAACATTTACCAACAGCCATCAGTTTTACTGGAAACTGTTGAAAATGTTTAACAACTTGTCCTCGGGAGGAATGCAGTGGCACCATAGTGAACACAAGCTCTCTCCAAGTTACTCTTCTTTGAAGGCTTAAAACTGAATTGTAGACACAAAGCAAGTTCAGAGATATACATGAGGTCTTAGGAGATGCAGAACTCCGTTGCCCAGAAAATAGGTACAGGAGGAGATGCTGTGAAGGAGGAATACACAGGCGTTGCTCAGGGCTGGGGGTTTATGTGTGACTCCAACAAGCACAGCGCAAGGCAAGGTTAAAGCCTTGTCCTTCCCTCTTCCACACATGACTTCACCCCTATGCTGCTCTGTTCTTCCTTAGTGAAATGCACTGTCAAGTAGAGCAGACCCAGAGCCATGTCGCTGCTCATGCATGGACTCAAGCTCGCTCCCTGTCTGGCAAACACCTGCAGATGCTGCTTTGCAACCACTTTCATTCCAACTTCCAGCTCCAACACACCGCCAAGCCCCAGCTCACCTCACTACGGTGTTTCGCTCATCAGTGCCATAAACCTGCCAGGCATGTAGAACTTAATGGTCTAATCCTCCTGCTTTCACAAAGACCAGATTAGCTTTAAGTTAAATACTCTTGTTCCTTAAATTTCCTCCTTGTCAGGATGCCGAGCGAAGCTCTTAATCTTACAAAAGAGCCTGAGGACATTCTGATGCCTCCACATGAAGACACAATGCCAAGATAAAGCTGTGGTATTAAACTAATCTCACAGACCTGGAAATGCATAAGCAGCAGGGATTGCTGCTGGTTATCGCTGTAGCTGCTAGAGGGGGTCACTGGCTGCAAAGGGAGTTCTTGCCATGAGCAAGAACCTCACACACCTCAGACTGAGCTCCTGACCGGTTATAAACTTGTGCAAGTTATTGGCTGTAAAGACATCAAATAACCTGTGATTTAGACACAAGTCTAACCGCTAACTTGTTCAGCCAGCCTGTCTACGCTTGCCATGTTGAGCTCCCTTTGCTGCCAGCACAGCATGGCCTGTGGCCATCGGGAGGCAGCTCTGCACAGGGGGAGTGGTACAAGGAGAGATGGAGCATTTCCAACCAGGACTCTCTTCCACAGATAGAAATGGCCTTATGCAAGTGATCTCTGTCCTGATGGTTTGAGAGCTGGAATCTCCCTCTTGAGGCAAGAGACAGGAGTCTCTGGACTAGCAGTTACGAAGTACGGTGGGAGGCACCTACAGCTGAGCCTCCCACCCTCTTGACTGGCTGATAGGATTAAAGTCTGCTGGATGATAACATAAAGTAAAAATCTCCTTAATGTTGAGAGAAAACTGCAGAGCCTTCGCTCCCAGGTGAAGACCAGAGCCCATTTATGAAGAAATAAGGGCTCTTTTTGCCTTGTGATGAGACCACAGGCATTTGACTTGTATGTGCATAAAACCCACAGTGGCACCTGCAGCTCTGTTCACTTTCTTCACTGTCCATATGGCCAACAACACAGTGTAAGTGACCTCATTCTTGTAGTAACAGCCCTTACTCTGCAGAACCCTCCAGAGACCCAGGCAGGGACAAACAAGGGACCTGCTGGAGGAGGAGGAGGTATCACTCTGCTCTCTGCAGTGTAAACTCCTCTCTATATATTTTCTCAGAGAAAACTCAAAGGTAAGTCTTCAAAAACAGGTTGAATACATTAACCAACTGCTTCTGCAATTTCTTATTTTTAAGATCAGATAAAAGAGGAAAGAGGTTTTTACCCACAAGTCGCTTTATAGACTTTTCAACAGCTTAAGCACAAAGCATTTAGACACCTTAATTTCCATTCCAGTCTGAATACCCTACCCCCAAATGAAACCTATTAAAAATTAAATTCCTATATTAAGTTTAAAATGCAGCTCTTTCCTCCCCAGGTCCCATTAAATACTCTCCCTGCACACAATTTAGAAGACAGAAGAGATCCTAGAGAACATTTACAAAGAGAACAAAACCCCCCCAAGGGTTTTTATGTTACTACAACATTAATCTATTTTAATCACACAACAGATTAAAACCAAACAACATTACACGATTTTGCAAAGTACTGAGTGAAAGTCTTTGTTGCACAAAGTAAAAAAAATAACTGAGAAAAAACATGAAGTGCTTGGGAATAGGGTGATTGTGTCCTTCCATAGAGACAGAGCATGGCAACGTCAGGGCTGGGCCACAGAGCTACCAGTGGGGAGAAGGTAAAAACCACTTACAAGGATCCAACTAGACTTCCACATGCTGCTTTAGCTGCTTTTGCACCACAGAGCTCACTGAGGCACGTTAGGTTTGAACGACTGCAAGTGGGTCAAAGGGAGGGAAAGGAAAGCCCAGCTCTGCTTCCAGCCCGTTCTCAGAGTAGGCGCTTGGACTGGGACTCCCATGCTGTGGGACATCCCCAGTATTGGCACAGCAGCGATGCTCTCATGGGTTTTGGGTAAGTCTCAGAGCAAAACAGCGTTCATTTCCTCCCGTGCTTTCTAGCCAGCCCCACCTGCTCTCAGGTCCATTACAGTGATTCCCCAGCGGCTGTGCGTCAGTGGGCTCCCCAACACCATAACATGCCATCTGCTGAGAACCTAACCAGCTGCAGATGGGTTCTGACGTAGCGGAGGAGGGCCTATCACGTCACAACCTGCAAGACTGCATGCGCATAATACAACAGGGTTGTGCTACCCAATGTCATCTGGTGATAGGACAAGGGGCAATGGGTGCCAGCTGGAACAGAGGAGGTTCCCTATCAATATCAGAAGGAACTTCTTCCCAGAGAGGGTAATGGAGCACTGGAACAGGCTGCCCAGGGGGGTTGTGGAGTTTCCTCTGGAGACGTTCAAGACCCACCTGGATGTGATCCTGTGCAACTTGGTCTAAGTGATCCTGCTCTGGCAAGGGGATTAGACTAGATGATCTTTCGAGGTCCCTTCCGATTCCTAATGATTCTGTGCCCTGGGCTCACAGCATGTAGAAAGGAGGTGGATTCCTTCAGCTACTGCTGCCAATAATCTTAACAAGTCTGACATCCTCACTATTTCCTCCATACCCAGCCCCTGTCCCTTAGTTCATCGTACAATGGTCTTTCCTTACAGCCATCTCCACTGGCCACCTACGAATCCTAACTTGAGCTCTGTCTTCTGGGAGACCAAGCACAATGGGAACAGTCCATCCGTCGAAGGCTGCCTCGAGCGACTGCTTTAGACAACAACAGTGTTTTCCATTCCATCCTCCAAGATTTCATTCAGCCTTTAATTATTTACACCAGTTTGAATTGTTTCAATGCATTGAACAAAAATATCTATTGAGCTGCCCACAGGTCATTTCACTGAATCATCCTGGTTAATTGAGATGCCAGGGCTCTTGATGAATAGTTCATTCTTCCAGCAGCCCAGATCCTGCAGCTGTTAACGCAGACCCTCATCTACCGTTGCTTGCTCTGCTGGCTTTGCTCTCACCCTGATGCTCAGCACTGTTTTTTCTCATCCTGACAAACCCAAATAATTGTGCTTTCAAACAAAAAAAGCCATCTCACTGCTCAGCAGCCCTTTTACAAAGACACAGCAGCATTCTCCAGCACGTTTGCTGCTGTCACATGTCAGATGCACTGTGAAGACATGCTTTGCCAACAGCAACAAGCCAACGGTGTTCACCACAGCTTTATAACCACCTTCGCCCAGAAGACATTGGAATGGAGCAGCTTGAAATTATCTAAAGAAACCACAAAGGAAAAACATGCTTTTGTTCAAAGCCAAGTAGCTGTTGGATTTACTTAAAGAAGTGGATGCATTTCACATGAAGGACTTGGTTCATACCGGCTGCTCCAGGCAGGTCTTTTATCTCAGTCCTTACCAGCGTGGTGCCAAAGCAACCCAAAACCTTCAAGGGAATGATTTGTGTGGTTACGCCGCTCCCAGCAACCCACATTTAATACAATATACATTGCACAATTTAAATCCTAATGGGAGTAGCTGCAGTGAAGCCTGCTGGTGGTATTCTTACTGGTCTGAAGGGGGGACACACAGTCTTCTGCACAGCAGCTCTATTGAAATATTTCACTTTGTTCATCCACTGCATGTTCTAACAACTTGGTGCAATCCCTGATAGAATTTATTACTTGCTCTCAACACTGTTTCATCCCAAAACATTGCTCTGCAGCAAATAGTTCATGCTCAGCTGTGGAGGACAAAGAAGAGCAAAAGAACAGCCTTTGAACCCCTTATAGTATTGGGTGGGTCTCTTCAAGCTAAGGGCCAGCCAAGGGGCAGTGCTGACCCATTCCAATGACAAAAGAAATGATGGAATCCTGCTGCTCTGATGGCTTTTAGGGGAGAAAGATCCAACTCCTACACTCTACATGATGAAGCACCAACCAGGGAAATGCACAGCAGAGTATCTACAACACACAAACATGCTTGGACGTGCTTTGACAACTATGGAGATATTGAGTGTCCAGCTACCTTGTGCTATCCCAAGCTGTATATCCTGTCCCCTGCTGACAGAGGTGTGACAGCAGAAGAGGTCATAGAGGAGGTCCTGTGTTGCTTTGGTTCAAACATGAAGCATTAGTTTAGATCTGCAGCCATATCTGCCACCCCAAGCGGGGCAGTGCAGCCTCCACAGGTACGATCCTCTGTGACAGACTGGATCAGAAGCTGGAGCTGCCCTGGTAGACCCACACACCATTACTTTTACAGTTGACTGCATCTGGGAATAGCTACAGAAAGCTCCTGGAGAGCAGCTGTGCTAGTGGGAGCAATGGCTAAGTTCCCACTGTCATTCCCACACGGCACCTTGGGTGACACTGGGGAGGCCGCCCAGGACCTGCCAGGCTGTAGGAGTGACCAAGAGTTGGGAGAGGGATCTGCCTCCTATCTGGGACATGGGGACTGCACTTAATTAATGACAAACAGGCACATTATAGAGCATGAAATACTTCACTGCTTCTTAGAGCTGGACAAAACTGTAGTAATTCTAGCCTCAAGAAAACAAAACCACGAGTCGGTGCCTCCTCTTATGAAATTGCTTTAAAATCCGTGGCATGTATATTCATGGTTGTCTTTATATTTGCATTTCATGTTTTAGCCTCATGAAAGGGAAAGCCTTTCACGCAATGATAATACTCCAAGATCTAAAAAATAAATATATATATATATAAATTCCTAAGCCTCCTGATAAAATCATGAAAGGCAGTAATGCTGCATCTTATTACCACTCCTGGCTAATTCATGTTCTCTTAATAGTGGTAAGAGCCCCTCTAACAGCAGACAAGAGACTGCTGTTGAGCTCTGCTAATGACACAGAAGATGTTCCAGTAAAGCAGCTGAGACGCTGATTCCTTTCAGGGCTACACACTCACCAGGTAACATCATCTTCTGCATTTTGTTGGTTTGTGTGTGGAAAAAGCATCCAAAATAATATTTTGAATGAATTCTAAGCTGTTTAAGCAACCATAAACTCAAGAAAGAGGAAAATAATGCACCTATGCTATGGTGAATAGACACTGCAAAACTACTTCAGACATCACTTAAGTGCAACAACCATTTTGTGGGTAAATCACTGCAGGTTTGCTCCATTCAAAGTACCAAGTTACTTGAAACTACAGGCAGAAGCAAGGTAGGCACCATACCCACACCTGATTTTGAACCAGCCACTACAGCTAGCAGAGATCAGCTATAAAAGATAGCAGCGAATACTTCAGCACAATAAATGCTCAGCTTTGTGCTCATCCAAGCTCTTGGCACGCCACCTTTGAAAAATGACTTTTGAAACCACCACAGTGTGTGAACTGGGTCCACTTCACATCTCAGCCTTTTATCATTCAAAATGTTAGACTATCCACACTACGGGTTCCACATCTCCAAAAGGTCCCCCAACGTAATGTGCGAGTGACTGTGGATTAAATACTGACTCAAAAGTGAAAGTCCCACTCTCGGAACTGTTAGTATCAAGTTGGTGTCACTTGGCACAAGTCACACCAGGATTGAACCAAGTCAGATCTCAGTGAAAATAACCATTGCTCTTCAGTAATAAGCAGAATACATTTCTCAATATAGACAGGAGGTTAGTATCCCTGGTAATGTTTTCGTTTCAACAAGTCTTCTTTTCCCTGGAGTGAGCACATCTTGGCTGATCACAAGCCTCATAATTGGACCCCATCTATTGATTTAAAACAAACACGTGGAACTGGAGCTGTCTGCACACCTCTCTCTAGGTGACAGTTTTGTGGCTTCTCTGTCTCTTTTCTAAACCAGAGTGGCTTCGCACAAAGACACAAACATCTCCCATGCATCTCATGGCATGACGGGTCTTGGTTCAGGGCTTAGGGCTACTCCCAATGTGTCTGACAATCCTAACAGGTATTAGAAACCCCAACAGCATTCTCCCTGGGAGAATGGGAGAAACATCTGCTATCTCAGGCACTCTCCACTGCTGCCCGTACGGTTTAAGTAGTCACTCCCAGACCCAGGCATCACAGCAGACAAGAAGCATCTCCTCCTTCACTGCTTCACTAAAAGCTGTTCTTTTCTTCATGTGGTATTTCTTGGTAGATCCATTACAGCAGGACAGATGCAGCTGAATTAGCCACATTCACTGAGTTGGAACACATTGCTTGAAATACCACTATTCTTCCTAGTTCTCTATTTTAGGTTCACGTGGGGTAGGCTACAGCAGCTGATGTGGACTGAGGCTAAGTTAGAAGACAACTGTGTGCCACCTAGAGCTGTGCTTCCATCCATAAAGGCCTCAGCCCTGCTGCTGTACCAATGCTGAGGTACTTGAAGGCATGATACCAACATCTCACCGAGCCTATGCCCAGCCCTGGGCAGCAACGTGAAGGTGTATGCAAGCACTTCAAACCTAATTCTTAGCCGTAACCTGTGAACAAGTCTTTCCTGGTTTAACACTGAACCTGCTGTTTTCTGTTCCAGGTTTGCCCATTACAGCATCTTCTAGGATTTACTCTATTCCCAAAGTGTGGTGGGAACACTGTGATATCAATAACAATGAAAGATCTCAACAGCATCCTCAGAAAAAGTCTGAAGGGAAGAGTGGGGCAAACTGCCAAAATAAGCCTGGGTATCTGTTCCAGGATGCCAGGTCTGGTTGTTAGGAACAACAACTCTAAAAAGTATTCAGAGAGGGGTATTTCAGTCAAAGAAGTGTAGTACTTCACATGACTTGCTAATGGTATGCAAAAATCACAGCAAAAATCACTGAAAGAAAAATCTACTTCCTTCACTTGGGATGTTTTATTGAAATTAGATCTTCTGTAACCGATACCAGCCCTTTCCCACACCAGCTCGCATTCAGACACCATTAAGGCTGGAAGATGGGTTTTTGTGTACAGCCTACTCTTTGCCCAATATTCCATGTTCTTCTAACAAGAGCTAATCTTCCAGCTAAGAACATCACAGAAACCAGAGGATCTTGTGAACCATCTTGAGATGAGGACTGATAAGGCAAACAAATAACTCCTGGTAGCTTCTGCTCACTTAACGTTCTCATTCCTAGTTAATACGTTCAGCATCAAGGGAGATGCTCCTTGATCCGGGGTCACGGTGCTCTGCCAAAATAATCCCCAGGAAGAAATAGTCTAAAAGGGTTATATTTAACACCCTATCATTTTCAGTCTAAAAATGTTCATTCAGCTACTTAATCCCTTTCTGAAAGGTTTCCTTGTGTTTGGTCATCAGTGACGACTTCTGTTGTGTTTTGTTGCCATAACAGATGAGAGGAGCTTTAACCTTGCCCTTTCTTCTGTGCTGTGACACATCACAGGTTGTTAATCCTGCCCCAGGATCAGACTCACTCCATCCTTCCTGGTCACTTTGGAAGGGAGGCAGCATTTAGGGTAGCAACCGGGGCTCCTTAGGGAGATGGATAATGTTGGGTAACCAGAGCTTTGCTGAGGAAACAGGCTGGCGTAGAGGAAAGTTGATGGTTCAGTGTGGGATCCTGACAGCTGCTGTGTTCTCATTGTTGCATGGCTGAAAGTTCAGGAGAATCATTCCTCCCTGGCTCCTGGGCTAGCGCAGCATCTGCATAGCCACTGGTGCCTGCCACAGTGGCTTTTACTGTGGCACTGACCTGGGGCACAGCAACAGCCACACTGTAGGTGTGGGAACTTCAGACACATGGACCCTACTCTGAGCCTGGACGAAGCTATCCTGCAGAAGAAGGGTTTGGCTCTTCTTGGCTTGCATGCTCCATGTGAGGCTGTAGGCAAGCCATGGGCAACCACAGGAGTGATGTCTGAGCCCACAAAATGAATCCTGGCACAAACCAGTTTTAGAGACCCTGCACCAGGCAGTTCCCATTTGTGGCTCTTTGTTTCCCAGTAATCTCAGAGAAGATACTAATCACTTAACCAGGCTGTTGTGAAGCTTATTAAATAAAAACATCTCAACAAGCCTTACTAATCAGACCAGAACTGAACTGATTGTCATCAGCTCTTCTGCTGGGAGGGTAGGAAAGTTATTTTTCAAGCTCAAACATGAGCCGGGAAGCTGAAAAGCAGAAGGAATTCCAGCCCCACCTCTCATCTGCTTCTTGGAAATCCTTTTCTTAGATAACGAAAAGACAGATAAACAACTTAATGAAAAGAAAAGGATCTGCACTAACAAGATCATTCATTTTCAGGGATGCAAATGGCAAGTGGTGACCTTTTTTTTTAATCTTGCCTTGAGTTTCAGCAAACTGTCACTCTTAGATGGGCAGCGAGGGGAAAACACACTTATTATTAGAAAACAATCACTGCCAAATCTGATAACAATCTGACATTAACAACTGTGGGGATTCTGCTGCCAAGAATGTCTTGTATTATTTAGAAAACATAAAGGAAAAGATTCCTGAGGGGAGAAAGCACACAAACAAATAATTGGTTTACATCCTATTAATAAATCTCTACAGCACATGTTTCCCCCAGAAAATGCTCACAGTGCTGCTATCATCCTCTCCAGCACCTTCACCACATGACAGTTAATATTCCTGAGGTCAGAAAAACAAGCACAAATGTTTGAGAGACTGCCACCCATACACAGGGTGGTTTTTGCCACCAGATCAACACATCTGTTCTGCAGTGGGGAAAAACGTAATGCCTTCTCCTCTTGGTGCTGGTTCCAGCTATCCACAGCCCAGGCGGGGAGGCCTCACTCTCCCTTCTTTCTTTTCCACCTCAATTTCCTCTCTCCAGCAGCACCCTCACTGGTAGCCCCATTCTCAAACCAACCCAAATACGAAGTTCAAGATCAGTGTTTAAATAACTTGGGTTGGGTAAGAGCTCTTAGCTTGGCTTCTGACTTCTAGCTCTGACTAGAAGCAGCTCTGTCAACCTACCTACCCCACCCCAAACCGAGCTGGAGTCACAGCCCTTTCATAGTGAGTATTTTGGATGCACATTTTGAGGAGGCACCTAAAGGGATCTAAGTGAGCACAGGCAGTGACAGGAATGTTAGCCAGTAAGATACCAGAGTTTCCAAACTTGAAGGAAGGCTGTAACATTGTTTGGCTTCTCTGTCAGAGATTAGGAAGTCACTTTGGAGGACACCAGAAAAATTCATATAAACACCATATCGGAAAGCCAGGAAATCAGAACATGTGTAAGTGTGCTTAGCCCTAGAGATCTCACTAGGTGACATAACAATGTCTATGGTTTGAAATAAGAAAGGTAGTCTTTCATTTCAGTTTCTGTATGGCTTGAAGGAATCAATCCAGCCAGGTATTGCACGTCACAATGTTCATCAAGACATTCTGGCTTAATGGATCTTTCTACACGGGAATTACATCATTTTAAGGTGTTAGGGTTTTTTTAGTTCCTTAAGGAATCCTTTTCTATTCTTAGATTTTATCGCACCAGGCCTTTGTGCCAATGGTTTAGGTCATCTGGGCGCAGACAAAGCTTTGAGTAAGGTCTGTTACTCAAAAAGCAAACAGTTCTCATACACCACTTTCCCATCTGAAAATGATGGTTTGTTTCTTCATTGGTGTTTTTCTGGAGTTCAGAGCAAACCTTTGTGCTCAGTGTCAGTCAGTGTTACTGTTCTCACCCCCTAGCAAAGGTTCTCCTGCAAGTTAACAACTCGAGCTGCCCCATCCCTGAGCACCACAGTGCCCTGAGTCCCAGAGAAGCCATCCCAATACTAAATCCAGGGTGAAAGCCACAACTGAGTCTGAAACACATTACAGGAATCTCAATGTCTTTGCCAGAGTAACTGTCTGCATCCTCACTGCAATTTCCCTTCACTCAGAGCTATCTGATACCTGTGTGACACGACACAAGCATGTCCTGCCATCGCTTCAGATTTACACAAAGTACTGACTACAGAGTAAATCTGAAACAGCCCACAGCCTGGCTGTTGCGCCTTAACAGCACCATGACACTCTCAGATAACCAAGAGTGGCTCTGAGCAGGGCTGACCCCAGCAACATCCCAGGTGCTGGCAACCCTGAACTTCTTGAAGACAGCCGCTCAGATCCCACTGATGAGGCCATTCGTCCCAGCTCCATCATTTGTAAAAAGCTTTTGCAAGAGCAACCCTGCACGCGGGAGACTCTCTGGTTAGATTTTCCTCTTTCTCCTCCGTGCTGTGTTGTGTTATTGTTTTGTTCTGGTTGCATGGTTTGGGTTATTTTTTCTCTTAAGTGGTGGAATATAGAGCTTGCGGGCTGCATAATGCTGATAGCACTTGAGACTGCCTTCTGCTCAACCCCAGGCCATTGGCGTGCACCGCCAGCTATTTCCCTCTCACTCACAAGTTAATGCATTTCAAGGATGACCTGGGGACCAACTCTTCCCTGATGTGAGAGCAAATCACTTGGCAAGTTTAGCTTCATCTCGACTGTGCCTACCAGGGAAGGGTCACTTACAGACTCCATTGTTTCTTCCCTTGTCTCCTAAGATTATAATTTGTCCATTGCAATTCACATCAGGATGCAATTTGGCAGGTAAGTTAGAAGTCTGGAGGCAATTATTTTCCTTCCTTTGGAGAAATGGGTTATACTCATTCAGTTATTTTCAGTTATTTATTTTAGATGGAGCACGAGGGGGATAAAAAAAAAAAGAAAAACAAGATGGGTTTAGACTTCCTGATAGGATTAGATTTCTATGTTTTGACATCTTAGCAGCGTTGATTATACTGATATATGCAACCCAGGCATCTAATTCTATCCAAGAGGAAAGGACTATAACAGAAATGTCTCGGCTCTTGCAGTCAGTGTGCCAACGAAAACAACTTTTATCCTAAATCCTTAGGCCCCATCGCCCAAAACTCATAGCTGCAGTTGTTATTATTAGCCTGTGTAAATCACCTCTTTTATAAAATTTCTTCCTCTGAATGCGATGAGTGATACCCTCAGCTTAGCAGGAAACATGCTTCTTTGTACCAGTTATTTTCCTTACAGCAACAGCCAAAAACCTGGTTTAAGCTACTCTCAAGATTTCTACAGCAGCACAAGTGATAAGAGACCTTCTGCCCAGCACCTTCCCTCACATCCTTCACAGGATCTGACACTGGTCTGACCTCTCTTGTCTAACACAAACCCCAGGTTCACGCTGCCAGCAGCCTCTCTCAGCCAAGATGTTATCTGAACACAGGGAAATAAAGGAAGCTCTTTCCAAATCTTAAAAGTGTTAAAAACAGATGAACGCCTTCTACTCCCCACAGCCTCTTCCCAGAGCTTTAGTGGACCTGGGTGGAGGTCAGGGCAGCCTTCCAGTTTGATTTTGCCAAACACTGTCGTAATTACTTGTCTTTTCATTATTAGCTTTCTACCCTATAAATATGGTTTCCACGTGGCTGACAGAGCAACTACCAGAGGTCTTTGTCATTCGGGATCACCAGATGTATTTGGAAAAGGATTTCCTCTGAGCCCAGATCTGCCTGCAGGTCCCAGTGCAGGCTCAGCCAGGCTCCCTGTGTCGCCGTTTCCTTCCTATCAACCACTAAACACATTTCCAAGCTCATTTCCATTGTAAAAAGCAAGATATTCAGAAAAAAGTGGTTCCAGAACTGATATTTATTGGAATGAGTGATAACTTCTTCCAACAGTGAAGAACAAGGCACTTTAAGTTTTATTATAACTAATTAAAAAAATAAAGAAATCGCATGTGAGCTACTCGTCAGCCCCGCACAAACTAGATGTGAGGCTGTGCACAGCTTCACAGAATCAGCTTCAACGAGCCTGGTCTTTGAATAAATTCAGTGGATCAAACCTTCACTTTGAAAAATGAATTCTGTGGGAAACCGCAGCTTTGGATTTTTTTGCAGATCTTTTCAGTCCCTCTGCCTGTAAAAAAGTCAGTGTGGTTTTTCTGACATTCCAGAGGAAGGACAAGTTTTATCGGAGACTGTAAAGATTTAAAGTCAGAATATAATCTCACCTCTGGGTTACTGGGCCCACTTCCCTTATCAATTAACCTGTCAGCTGACATTCGGGTCTAATTAGTTAAATCCTTTTTTAATTAAAAGAATTTGCCTTGAGCAAAGTCTGTCAGCTCCATACCCATTTTACAATCAGGAGCATGTCTCTGCAAAGCCCATTAAATACCTGCAGAGAACTGAACACCAGCAGCAAACTCAAACCCTCTTTTGCTTCTGCAGATCTGTGTTAGGTTATTTTTTTCACACCTGCATCCTGCTGCCACAAGAGAATCACAGCATCACAGGATATCTTTGCTTGGGGATACCTTTAAGCTCGTCAAGCCCAATCTTCAACCCAGCACTGCCAGGTCACTACTAAACCACATCCCTAAGCACCAGGTCTGCATGTCTTAAATCCTTCCAGGGATGGAGACTCTGCAGCTCTACACAGCCTGTTCCAGTGTCTGATAACCCTTTTGGTGGAGAGGCTCTTCCCACCTTGTACGAAACCCCACACTTGCACTTGGTGCTGATGCCCCTTTGCTTTGGAAGAAACATCTGTGGATCCATGACTCCCCTGTGCTCCTCGCCTGGCAGCATGAGGCTCACAACAAAAACACTGACACCAGGGCCTTCTGAGAAACTTCTTCTGTGGGGAAAACCCAGTGTAGCCACATGGGCACTTTTCAAATTCACCTCTCCTGCCAAAGTAGTTGGTTCTCCTGGTTCTAAGAATAAGGAGAAGGTTTCCCACTATTTCTTTTTAAATTATCCAGTGGCAGGCTTTGTGGACATTCAGACTTCACAGTCACTCCAGAGGTCAAGTCTTTAGCTCTGGAAAAGCCACAGTTTGGAAAGAACCCTCCATATGCTGTCACTGCCATGTGCAGTCCCCTTACAAGAGGAGACCGGGAGGAGGGAGAGAGGGAGGAAGGGAAGAAGGGAAGGGGAGCTTTCCCCAGAGCACCGTGTAAGTGTATTATATTAGAAAAACACGTACTAATTCTTACACTAATGATCCCATTACTCCCCTCGACTTCAAAGGGCCTTGGATCACATCTGTAATCTTCTGCAAGTGTTAACAAACAACATTACAAGTTTTACGCTACAGGTTTCAACAAATTCTCCTCACCCCAGCAATGCAGCAATGTACTTAAAAATAGACGTAATGAGCAGCTTTGGATCGGCATAAATACCCCGTGGAGATCATTAATGATTTCACTTTTGGCAAGATACCATGTCAAGCCACTGAGTATTATTTCAACCCAGACATAGATAGAGCTACTTGAACCTGCATTCCTGCAAACATTAAGGGTATAAACCCCACAGCTGTCTGTTTTGGTTTCTCTCTTAAGTAACATGATTTTAGCTGTAAAATCTTCTGTCCTGAAAACTGCCCCTGTTTAAGGGATGCCTGAAGGACAAGGGTCAATGGGTGCAAGCTGGAACAGAGGAGGTTCCATATAAACATTAGCAGGAACTTCTTCCCAGTGAGGGTAACGGAGCATTGGAACAGCCTGTCCAGGGGGGTTGTGAAGTCTCCTTCTCTGGAGACATTACAGACCTGCCTGGATGTGTTCCTGTGTGACTTGGTCTACGTGATGCTGCTGTGGCAGGGGGATTGGACTAGATGATCTAGATGAAAAAACACAACTTGAAATTTTACCATAAGACTTCACTTAGAGCACCCCTGCACCTCCACAAAGCCACACGAGCTAATTTCAATCATGCTACTCAAAGGTACATGAGGGAAGCTGAACACACGCTTCTGTCCCAAACTATCAACTTCTCTGCCTGGGTCACACCCACACCATCTGCCCTCTGTTCATCGGCTCCAATGTACTAGCAGCGGTGGCATTCACTGCACGGCATTAATTAACAAAGTAATTTTAGAGCATTAATTCAGTGAGAGAGGTGGCACAGATGCAGAAGCCCAAGGGCATGCAGCTCTCTTGGTTTAAGATTTTGAAATCAGTGAAGACCACATTTAAGCAGAGTCAAATTAGCCTCTGCAACAAAGCTACAGTGTCCTCAGAAGGGTTTGTCCTGGTTCAGATTGGGCAAGTTCATGCTGACAAATGAAACAAGCTGCACTAAACAGCATTTCCTTGATTGTCTGGGGATCAAAATAGCCCCCAAACCCTCTAACTCAAGGAATACTTGGTCCAGGATTAAATAATCTTCCTTGTAATCTGACAGCAATTACTTTGTTGCTCTTCCAACACTTCCAAGTACCTTGGTTGCTACTTCATCTTCCTTAACATCTTCTGCATACGGCTGGACTGGATGATCTCTCAGGTCTTTTCCAGCCTCAATAATTCTGTGATCCTGTGAAAGTCTGTGGGATGTTTCAAATGAATTCACTTTTACAGGTGTTTTGTCCCAAACCTCATCTGCTCCCCCTTGTACGAGTCATTCTCTCACATTCCTTTTAGCTTCAAAGTTTTCTACTTCGACAGAAGCAGCTCAGACACTGCTGTTGTTCTCTAATCTTCACAATCCCATACAAATTATCATCGCGTGAAGCTCCCACTTTGCACGATGCTCACTGCAGGGTAAAATCACAGGAATGCTCCTGTTGACACAGCAAGGATCAGCATGTCCCACCACCAAACCGCCTTCGGGAGACACGCTGCTGGGCTACGTGTTGCTGCAATGAGTAAAAACCTTGAATACACCACCTCAGGAGTATGCCATGCCTACGCCTCACGTTTAGTCCTCGAGGGAAAACAGAGCATAAGCAGTTAAATCTGAACTGCCTGAGATCTAGGGAAATAATTTCCTTCCTGCTTGTCAGAGCAAGTTACTTATGCGCTTTGTACACACTCAAAGCATGGCCTGACAGAATAGGTCCCCCCGATCTTTGAAGAACAGGGTTTAGGTTGCAGAGTGAAAATGAATGCCCAGCAATAAGCTGGATTTCAAGCAGTGCTTGCCATCCACAGGTAGCCAAAGGAAGGCACCCAAACTCTAAATAATTGAGATCTGCTAAACCCTCTTTTATCATTTCCTGAAGCATCAGCTCAAGCCGGAATCACATTCCTCACCTCCTGCATTTGTTTGCGTTTGAAAATGATTTGATCTCTCCATGTTTACCAGCATGAACCGCAAGGAGGCATTAATTATAAAAGCAAACTTTTAACTACAAATTAGGCCTGACTTTTTTAAGCTTTGAAGTTCCCTTCAATTCTTTTCCCTGAAACTTTTTTGGCCACTACTAGTTCCAACCGCCAGCAGCAGAATCGTTAAATGCTGAAAAAAAATATGTGCCGGATTCTTTGCCAAAACAACTACAATGTTCTCCACTTTTGCATCTTTTTGAACCCCTTGGGCTTTGCCAAGATGAACAGAGAGATTTCAGGTCTGTGCTGCCTGTGGGATGGGTAGTACTCAATGTTCCACGGCACCAGGAGGATGTGGGACTGGGTGTGCTGAGTGACACAGCAAGGGATCTGTTGGGATCAAGGACAATCACAGAATCACTGGATTACTGAGGCTGGAAATAAAACCTCTGAGCTCATCCAGCCCAGCCCATAATCTAATGTCACCAAATCAGCCAGACCCAGGGGCACTAAGGGCCACAGCCAGGCTGTCCTTAAACACCTCCAAGGATGGAGACTCCACCACTGCCCTGGGCAGTCCATTCCAGGGTCTGATCACCCTTCCTGTGGGGAAGGGCTTCCTAACCTACCCCTCCCCTGGCAGCTTCAGGCCCTGCCCCCTCTCTTGTTCTGGCACTAGTTGCCTGGGAGGAGCCAGTCCCCACCTGACTACAATCTCCCTTGAGGGAGTTGGAAAGAGGGAGAAGGTCCCCACTAAGTCTCCTCCAGACTGAACATCCCCAGCTCCCTCAGCCTTTCCTTATCGGACTTTCTTTCCAGTCCCTTCTCCAGCCTCACTGCTCCTCTGGAACTGCTCCAGCACTTCAATCTCTTTCTTCAAGTGAGGGACCCAGAACTGCCCTCAGGACATGGAGGTGAGGTCTCCCTAGTGCAGGGACAATGACCACAGCAGAGGCAGCACCTTACTGGGTAAACATTACCTCTGGGGAGCCCCAACGTAGGACGCAGCTGCACTGACACCCTCCAAAGTAAAGCACACTCATTGATTTGGGCAAACTATCCGAGTAATAAAAATCACCATCAGAGACAATTTGCTGCCTAATCTGATTTTTAGGCACACACACAGCCACTCATGGCAATCAACATTAAATTAATTACAACATTGGATTCAAAAGGGAAGTTGGATCACTTCCTGGACCACCCATAAACCCTCTGAGGTGACAGTACAAGGTTGATTTTCTAACTTTAATTTTTTAGTGCTACTGTGAAGCTGTTTTGAGGTGCCAACCATTTACCTGCAGGAAAGCGGCGGTGAGTTGTCAAAGACTGCAAGCTAGACCTTCCTTACTGGCCACAACCACCCGCACGCTGCTTCCACAGCTGTCATCCTCGTGTCCCAGCAGTATCTGCTGCCTACAGATCCACTCTGACACAAACCAGGCGGAGCGGTGGCTGTTATCGGTGAGGGCTCTGCACTACAGGTTTGCTTCACCCAATTACTTGTTTGTCATTTAGAGACCTGGGTACCGAGCAGCTATTGTCAAGTTATTTTTGGCCCCCTGATATCCTGGCAGAACATAACGAGGCCTTTAGGTGAGTAACTGTCTTGGCAGCAAGGTGCTAAGAGAAAGTGCTGTTGAAAGACAGGAGAGCAATTAGGTTATTTGAAGAAGACAAGGTGCTGGACAGGGCATGTGAAGACAGAGAAACAGTTTAACTCTGAAAATCCACTCCTCTCACTTCAAGTTGTCAGCTAACTGTTTAAGCAAGGTGTTAATTTACTACAGGCTGGATTGCCAACAACCTTAATTTTTTATTAATTCAGAGGAAGTCCAGACTTGTCCCACATGCACGCAGTGCCCAGCCCTTTCCAGACAAGTGTAGCAGCTTGCCAGATGATTATTATCAGCAGTTAATTGTATTAAACCAATTCCCACCAGTCCCAGCCAAGTGCCTGGTCTGCACAGCATGAGGGGCTGTGAAAACATGACAAAAGATAGTCTGAGACGTACAAGTTAAGAATACCAGTGAGCATACAGGTACAGGGAGCAAGGAACGGAAGAAGATGGAAAAACACCTCAGTAGCAATCTATCACCATAACAAGAAGGCTCATATGATGCCCAAGGCATTGGAGCAGCCTGAAGAGGGATTGGGTAGAGGAGGGTAGGGCACAAGTCCTCTCTTCAGCCAGGCAGCTTTCATCTACTGTCTTAGTGGGTTGGACTCACACCCACGATGCCCACTAACACATCTAACATGTTGCAGGACCAGGCTCTACAGAAACTACCTTCAGATACCATCATGCTGGTCGTCACTACACACACCACAGGAGGTGGTTCGGACTTGTCTGATGGATCAAGATGGTTTCATCTACACAAACTTGACATCATGTTCTGTCTGCATCACAGGAAATGTGTACAGCACCCGATGGCCAAAGAGCCACTGTAGGAATACACTGGCTTTTGAGAAATATTTAAGCACATAGAGGAGAGCACTCCATAAGACAAGGACTATGAACTCTACCATGTTCAGCAGAGATGAGCACTCTTGTTCCTTCTTCCTCAAGTATAAACCCCTAATTTGGCCATTACATAGCTTGAGAAACCACTGGAAAAACACATTTTGAGGAAGGAAAACTGACCACAGCACAGAGAAAAGCTGGAAGACTAGAATATGACCTCTGCCACACAGAATCAAAGGAAAGTTTTCTGATTCAACCTGTAGAGCCCTTTGGTTTTGTTTCGACCTTCTAAATGCTCAAGTGCAAGTGGCTGGACCAAAGGATTATGAGATTCCCTTGGAGCCTGAACCAAACCCTGTAGTCAACAGGGACCTGTTTGTTCATGGCAATGGCAGTGGGTCTGGCCTCAGGTGACTAGGACATCTCTCTCGATGTTTAGGGAGCAGCACCGCAGGCATGGTTACCTGACTGGGGCCAGCATGAGTTAATCGGTCTGGCTGTTTACAGGCAATTGCATGTGTACTCTAAGGTTTGTTCACCCCAACTGCAGTCAGACGTGACTGTTCAAATATGAACCGGACAATAATAAGCCAGTTACTCAAGAACCACTGTCTTCAAAACAACTCTGCCTCGAGTGGTCTGCTTTAAACACATCTGATGTAACTGTGAGATTACATCAAAGGAGGATATATGTGGTGGTTTGTGATTGCTATTGTGCCTGGATGTCTGTGTCTAAAGAACCTGGTCAGTGTTACCCTTCCACACTGCTCTTTTCAAAATGCTGACAGCTTTCCATTTCTCCATTCAGGCAGTAACTCTTTCCCAGATCCCAAAGATAATGGAGGCTGTTTATTCATTGAGAAAATCTTCATCTTGCTACCAACACTCACTTCATAGGGAGTTAGAAACACAAAACTGAACTTCCAGCAATGATCTCATAACATCAACAAATCACTCGAGTTGGAAGGGACCTCCAAAGGTCCCACCCCTCTGCAGTAAGCAGGAATAACCTCAACTAGATCAGGTTGCCCAGAGTCTTGTCCATCCTCCCCTTGAATGTCACCAGGAAACAGATCTCAACCACACCCCTCCTGCTACAGAACTTCTTCCTAACATCCTACTTCAATCTGCCTTTCTCTAATGTGAAACCACTGCCCTCATCCTATCACTCCAGGCCTTTGTAAACAGTCCTTCTCCAGCCTTCTTGTAGCACCCTTCAGGTACTGGAAAGTTGCTATCAGGTCCCCCCAGAGACTTCTCCGGGCTGAAAAACCTCAGCGACCTCAGCCTGTCCTTGTAGCTGAGGGGTTCCAGCCCTCCTCCAGACCTGCTCCATCAGGTCCATGTCCTTCCTTTCAGCCCAACAAAGACCAAGATCATTCCTCTGTCTTTCTTGATTGAGAGGTGATATGGTAAGCCATGAGTTTACCCTATTTCTCCCAGTTAACTACATTAAGATGCTGTTTGCACCTCAGGAAGATTGTCAGGAGTACCTGAACCACAGTTGAGGTACCTCATTCAGATGCAAAAAGATGCCAGAAGAGATGTAAGCAGTTCTCCCTCAGAAGCATCAGAAACTCGGCATCTATTAGACTTCCCATCTACCAAAGCTTGAAGTACCTCACTGCTCCCCATAACCAAACCCACCTGAGGACCACCTTGGGAGAGCAACACCCTTAATGACCACCCTTGCTTTGCACTGCCCCAGAATGCCAAGAAGAGCAGAGCAGACCTACACTTGAGGTTGGGATTTACGGGAAGCACTGTGCTCCTGGCGCAAACGAGGGGAAGATAAATACACAATCTAGTTACCATCATAGGAAGGAACATACTGGCATTATTGTTGCAACAGGGTCTGCTGTAACCCAGCAGCATCACACCTGCTGAGGGCTGCACAGGCTCAGTGGTCCAACCAGCAACAGCCAAAACCAGCAAGCAAAAGGAAACTCAGGGCTTTTACTCATCTGCTTTTGATTTTTATAATGCTGTTTCTTTTAACAAATGAAGTTTAAGTGCTTATGGGACTAACAACCTAGTAAATGAACTAAGTATTAATTTGTGGCTTTATTACTCAGCAGACCTATTTTCATGAAGCCATTTTTTCCTTAGGACATGGCTTAGCTTTGCAGCAGCTGTTTTCTATTAGGAACCACTCAAATCCTCAAATTCCTTTGCCTCCAATTTTCAAAAGTGCTCACTAACTTGAAATATTTGGAAATTATCCTAAATTGTTGAGGGAGCTTAGTAGTGCTGCACCTCATTCCTCTCCCCACTCATTGCATCATCCCACAAAACATGTGCAGCAGGAAAGCCACAGGTCCCTCACCACAGACGGAACACTGACCCGGGCTGCCTGAGCCCTCCAGACCCACCTCACCTCTCGGTCCCATACCTTTCTGTGAAAACCCGTAAAGGAACCATAGAGCATGATGTGAACCCAGTGATATAGTTCCCACAGAAGGCTGAGTATGAAGGTGGATTGGCCCAGGCTCCACAGACTGTCCATGTCTTTCAGACAGCTGTAGGTGAGGGGGCTAACATGGGTTTCGGAGAGGAGACAGAAATAAGCCAGGTGGCCCCAGGAAGGTCAGGATGAGCTGTGATCAGGGCATAGGTCAGGATTTCAAGCGCTGGGAGAAATCCTGCTTCAGCACACAGAGGCTCCAGCAGTCAGGTGGGGTTTGAGCCTTGTGCTCTTGGAAATTCTCCCTTGGCCCCTCTAATCAGCCTAGTTCTTCAGCTCAGAAAAAAAGGTTTTCTAGAACAGTATTTCATGGATAGACACAAGGAGGAAGACCAGCCTTGCTCTCCCAGTCCGTGTAAGTCAAGGCCATTAACTGCTCTAAAGGCACTGAAAGCAGTTTATGTGCCCTTTTCCTTGTCACTTTGTAAGCACACACTGACACTGGCTTTTCTGAACAGCTTGCCCAGGGCTGCACACCCCCCTTTTGGGGACACACTCACTGCTACACAGAGTGTTTCTCAGTTCCTGGCAGCTGGACTGGCCACATCTTGCTTAGAAAACAGTTCAAGCTAATACTAAATAACTGCCAGTCATGGGGTAAAGCTGTGGCCAGGATCACCCTCCTGGTGCCAAAGGTGGGGGGATGCCCTCTGCTCCATACCCCGCACTGAACCTTTTGGTTGGCCAACTCAGCGGCAAAAATCACCCACTGCTCTGGCTGTGGTCAGATTCCTGGTGAGAAATCAGCTCAGGGTCCAACCACAGGCAGAGCACAACAAGGTGGGGTAAGGAGCAGGTCATGCTAGGGACAGGGACTGGTGAAAAAGCTTGAGCTCCTCCAGCTGCAGAGGAGCACTACGAACAGGAGAAAAGGAAGCACAAGTGACATCTAGGTGGCCAAAAGCCTCAAGGATGTCATGAGATTTACTCCCGTGGCTCTCATCCAGCAAAGCACTTCAGCAAAAGCCCAGTGTTAACAAGAGTTTCACTTCAGTCAAGCCACAAAGAAGCCGAATCTGAGAGAAGGGCAAATCAGGGTCTGTTTATTCTGCTTGGTGAGACTAAAACCACCCTCTTACAGCCCTTTCTGTATCCTGAGAAGCAGCAGCATTGCTTGGTGACAAGGTCCTGTCTTTTCTTTAGGGTAATGTGTGCTGAGCCAGGGCACAGTTAAAAATTCACCAGTGTAAAGCATCATCCTCTGCAAGGGCTTCCACGCCCCTGGGACCAACGCGGCAGCTCCCACTCAGAACTGGATTTCAGGTCTTTCTGCCTACTAAGACAAATGTTACTGCACTCAGGTGACACACTGAAGGGGTTTTTAATTTCACACGCTCAGAACCTGCTTTCTTTTTTAGGAAAAAAAAAAAGGAAAAAGCTGAGACTTTGGAAAACAGCAAGAGCTGCCTGTGGTCCTCCTGGTGCTGTGCTTGGGAAAACAGTGACCAATTCGAATAACTTCATAAACCTCAGCGGGTAGACTGCGTGATGGAAGAATATAAAATACTATCCTACCTTGTGGGATCATTTTATGTTGAGACACACTTAAAATATGTCCATGTGGTGATGAAGACAAAAGGCGTTTTTGTTTGGGGGAGAGTTAAGTACTGGGAGAGTGACAAAAGCCTCTCTGCTTTGATATTTAAGCAACAATGAAGACAAAAAAACAACCCATAAAAAAGAAAGCACAATTCACAGAGACACCCCTGTGAACCTCCTACTGACACCCGGAGTGTTGAGACTGGTCACTGTAAGGTAAGAGATACTTTGGAGTCCAGTTTTGTTTGAAGTTAACAGCTGTACAGCCTAAGCGAAGGGTGTTACATCGTGCCAAGCAAGCAGACATTGTAGATCCTACAGAAAAAAGTGACCGGTGAGGTGAAGCAGTGGGTTAGGGGCACAGCTGCATACTTGGGGAACCTGGGCACTCCATGTGCTCTGTGTGCTGTTTGCCCAGGAATTTCTGCAGTCTTCAAAAGATCGCAGAGAAGAGGTCTGTGATACAGCTTGAATGGTGGCTGGAAATCAGCCATTTCTTTCTGATGGCCCATTCCTACTGTGTGATCTTCTTTTGATCCACACACAGCACCAACCCACAGTGCTATAGTGCTGCTGGGGGCACAGCTTCTCCTCACAATGCTCTTCAGACAGCAGTGTGGCAATGAAAACACCCCCAAGGACAGCTGTTCCCACCCTCGAGTTAGGACAGCTCAAATCATGTTGACACACTCTTTGAGGAAGCCTTTTTGTCCTCTTCCAACCCAATCCAGGTGTTGCAGAGCCCAGGTCAATTCAGTATCAAATAAACACTAAACACTAGGTAAACACTAAACACACAGGTAAATCATAGAATTATAAAGGTTGGAAGACACCTACAAGTTCTTCAAGTCCAACCATCAACCCAACCCAGCCCACTAGAAGAGGACAGAAACAATTCTTGTTGTGTGGCAGTACCTCAAACCCACAGACCCACTGCATAGGGCACTGGGGTTTACGTTGCCCTTGGTTTAACTCATGGGTTAAACCTACTAGTCAGTTAGCCCAGCTCGCAGGAGCAGCTTTGCTAAGGTGGCAGTTCTGCTGGGGTGACGCTCCTGGCTGCTGGTGTAAACCCTTTGCCTCTCCACTCTAAATGACATTGCTGTGCTTTTCCAATTGAAATGTATTTGATAAGATAACAAACGCCTGGCAGAGCACATTGGAGTTATGTAAGGGAAAGAGGAGAAGGGGGAAATCTTGTATAAACAGCAAAACAATACAGCTTTATCTAATCTCAGCAACTTATTGCTGCCTGCCTGTGTGTGTGAGCGTTTTACTGACAAAATAAAATAAATTGAATCAGCTCGCACATGATAACATGCTCTTTCCTACCTCATACTAATTGCTTGGCTAATTGATGTTTGTTGAACTTTCTCCATTTCATTGAGTGATTAGGTACAAAGCTAACAGTTGACATCTGTAGGCGCTTAACTGGCGTCTGTAATTACTGTTAATGTTAAATAATTGTTAGTTAATTGGAGTGGTAACTGACTGAATGGAATCCAGATTGTGAAGAAAAAAGAGACCTAGTTAAATAAACATACATTTTCAGTGAAAACAGCATTTTATTACAAGGGAGAGACTAGCAGCAGGCCAGACACAGGAGGTCTGCAGGGTGCTCCACTGACGATATCTCATGCTGGACTCCAGCATGGACTCCACTACCCACAGCTATGTCAAGTCAGGATCTCTGTCATCACAACCCTCCTATCCCAGGTATTTTTCCACCTTATTTTGAACCAGTTATCACCACTTGCTACTTTGCAGCCCAACACCGACAAACCTTTTTTGAGAAAATCAAATAGAGTTTAATCTATAAAACAATTACTTTCTCCAGAACTGATCCCACTGTGTGTTGGTAAATACTGCAGGTTCGCTCACTGAGACTGGAAGAGTTTGACTTTGCTAAAATCAACAGCTTTAAATTCACTCTTAGGGGAATGCCAGCATCAACTGAAACCAAAGGGCACTTGATACCAGTCCCAACAGGCAGCAATGTCCAGAACAACATTTCCCACTGCCTCCCTGCACTATTTTGGTCAAGAAAAGCCAGTGCCTACAGGAGCTTGTACCATGCTGGCTGCTTCCTGTGTTTGTTTTCAATGACTGAAAAATTATCACTGAAGCATTGGAAGACTCCTATTTTACAAGATCTTATGTTTTGCGATTTAAGAACCTGAAGAGACTACCTTTGACTTTCACCCATCCCACTGAACACACTGGGTTCAGCACATTATCCAGAGTCCTGTTCCTGCAGCTACAGCATCTCCCAGCATTTGCGGCCCCACCTGACTGCCATGTCACACCTCAAAACTCCCAGTTCACACAGGAGGGGCCATGAAAAGTGTAGGGACAGAGATGTCTCTGTGCCTCACAGATGCAGTTGTAAGAGGATTCCTTGCTCAGATAAAGCCTTCACAGCACAGAAATAACTGCCTCTCTCTTCTGTCCCAGAGCAAAAGTCCATCTCAAAATGCAGAGACATTTATTTCTGCCTGGTTTGGAAGTTAGAGGGAGGCGATGCACTGGTTCCTCTAATCTAACAGCACAAGAAACCCAGGGTCTCTTAAATCAGAAGTCTTTTTCCAGTGCTCAGTCCCTCACCAACGAGGGCTTTCACATGGAAAATACGGAAAAGCCATTTAAACCCACAAAACACAGGCAAAGCACATGAGCCAAAGCCACCAGACAAGTCTGAACTGGCAAAGCAAGGAGACACCAGCACCAGAGTATCACTTCGGGAGGGTGAGTCATCCTAACCACCACAAAAAAAGCAATCTGCAGAACTGTTCATGTGATTCAGAAGTGCTTGAGGTCTGCTGGCCAGCCAGTGGGTTTCCTGCAGCACTGGGATTGCCTGGGAGCCCTCGCAGCAAGCTGGCAAGAAACATTTCAGTAGGGAGCAGGGAGGCCGGTAGCATGGAGGACCAGATACACAGACAGCAGCCTTGACAAGAATTGCATGCTGAGCACACACACACAGTATGTTCTGCACATTCCTCCAGACCCTGGGACAGGAGGCAGGCAGCAGCCACTAGTTCTGAGGCACATGGACCATGTTAACATGGCACAGGTGCCATCTACACAGTAACAGATCTACTTATGGTCACCATGAGATGCTCTGGGGCTGGTTTGTTTGGAGAGAATGAGAGCACTTCTCTACAGTCTGGGACCTCCTGTGAATGGGATCAGTGGAGAAGTATTTGCCAGCTTTTGCTCCCTACTTGTTTACAGAAACAGATGTTGTAGAGGATCCTCAAGAAGTGATTCACCAGACTGTTTTCCTAAGGAAGGATATTGCTGGGGAACCACGCAAAAAGCCAGGGCTTGATCTGACCGGTATTTCTGCCACCACTGAGGACGCTAACCCAGACGCCTTGATCTACCTCCAGCTGAGAGAATAAATATTTCCCTGACAGCTGGCGGTGCCAGGAAGCAGAAGGATTCATAAAGTTTACATGAACATCCTGTAAACAATTTGAACATAAAAAGCCCTAACAGCCCAATTGTGTTTCTGATCAAAGGCAAACTTCAATCTACAGCACAAATGAAAACTTCATCACTTTGGGACTTGTTCCTCCCCCCAGGAAAAGCTGTTTTCCAGGGGTACGTAGGAGGGAGTTAACACAAATGAAGTATGCAGCAGTAGTAGGAGCCGCCTGCTCTACAGCTTCAGATGTGTCTATTGAAATTGCTAAGAGATAATGGAATTTAATTATGCTGGCGAGTCCTGTTAGGAAAAATTCATCAACAAAACCTGTACTTGGGCCAGGATTAATAGTGCTAAGGTTGACGCCATCAGAGGGGAAGGAAAAGTTATGGACTTTTAAAAACTTACAGACTGGAAAAGCCCAGTCTGTGGGGAGGAAGGGAGGGAGGGAGAGCCGAGGAGCTCAGGTGGATGATGCAGTCTTCCTCCATACCTTGCCCACCTTGTTTATTTAGATGGTGACAGCTCCTTTTTCAGGCATTACTATGGTTCAGAGCCTTGGGAGTTTTCCAGTGCCTACCACTTGGTTTTCTATGGGAATCATCTCCCCAGGTAATTCAAATTGCAAGGCAAAGCAAGGGAAGCACATGGAAGCTTTGTGACTACTTCAGGGGCAGCTACAGCAATTCCTGCCCTGGAGACAAAGCCATGTCCTTTGCAAATTCCCAGCCCTGCTGTGGACACTGCCAAGGGCTGGGGGCCTCCAGGACAGGTGACAGCACAGAGCAGACACAGGAAGATTACAGCCCACTCCGACACAGCATCATTCAGCTATGACATGTTTTCCAGACATGAGGGGCCCTCACATCCATGGGCCACTCCCCAAAACTCACAGAACCCGTTTGGATTTAGGGATAGATCTTCTCATTCAGCTCTCAAGGCAGCCCACTCCTAAATGGAAGCTACGAGACTTCTCAAGAAGTTTTGCACCTCTTCTAGGTAGCCTAGAGGGCTGATTTCATTTTGCTGCAGCTTTTGTAATTATTATTAGTATTGCTGAGGAAAGGACTGGCCCACATTACACACCCATGCTAATCCATCACACCCTAAACTTGACCTCATAGTCCTCAAGTGACAATTAAGTGACAGAAAGGGGACAACACCTATACACAAGCCCTAAAATGCTCCAGGATTCAACTCGCTTCGTATCTACGCTACTTCTGTAATTTCTTCTACCGCAGCCATAAAAACTTGTGCAAAGTAAAAGTGTCAAGACAATAAAAAAGTATTTCTGTGAGAGACGGGTAGCTGCATGGCATGTGAGAGGAGCGCCGAGGGACTCGCAGGGGTCTACACTTGTCAATCTGCTGAGCTCTCCCAGCCAGCTCCATCAGTCAGGATGAGCTCTGAAGGTTTCCTCATGATTTACCCAATGCAAATCTGACCTTTCTTATGAGTGACTTTTATTGCTTTTGGCAAAAGCAGCCGTGGACAACACAGTGGGGGGAAGAACTGGCTTGGAAGCAAACACACTGAATTGCAGAGAGAGAACTTGAACTTGGAATACATCAAACTGACAGCACCCGGGCAGTCGTCAGCCATCCCCAGGGCGGACACTTAGAAAAGACAACAGGCTCAGCCAGAGCCCCTGCACCTGGCTGCAAGCAATTATTGACATTATCTCCAAACAGGGCAGCTTTTTTTGAGGCTCTTTTCCTGATATTTAGCGGTTTGAATGCTAATCCCTTTAACAAAACTGTCCCCTATGCTTTTTTCCATCCTCTTTCCCCTTAATCTCTTTCTCCCAGTGGAAAGAAAAAAAATAAAAGGAAAATACCAGTCAGCCTAGTTTGGCCGCACCTGGATTTGCATTGATTCTTCCCTTGTCATTCATGTTACCAACAGGAATTAGCATATGGCTTTAAGGGGAAACTCAGGAGGAGAAAAGAAAGACACCATTTTGATGGAAATAAGGGGCAAAGAAATAATCTGCCATCAACTAAAAAGCTTATTTGTGTACGGTTTCCCAAGCAAAGCTTCCAAAAAGCCCGTGTTGATTTTAGGCTACACAAAGAAACCCTAATCCTTCCAAGGGAACTAAATCACCAAAGAAAAGTGCCCCAGAAGAAAAGACTCCCTGTCAAGCATGGGCATTCACAGCCAAAAGAGATGCCACGAATCAAGCTCCGTAAGTAAACAAAAATAAGAATGTGGGAAATGCGTTTGATTCAAGGAGGGGAAAAAAAATGGAAGAGGATGAGGAGCCAACTCTTCATCACCACCTCCCGGGAAGGCGAGCCCTTGCCCTGGTTACAAGCCTCCGTCAGGAATGTGGATCCACCGCCCGCCTTCTTCTGCTTCGCCTGGCTCTGGCCCAGCCCCAGCAAAGGGCTGTTCGAATGCCAAAGCTTTTTACAGCGAATTAGCAAAATAAAGATGCAGCCCCGTGTAGCTGGGGGGCCTTGGGTCACTCCAAACACACAACTTTTCCTTTCTACTCGTCCCTGCTGCCTATTCTGCATCTACAAAGGGTCTGCGATGGGGGACCCGGAAAGACATTTAACCAGAAAGGATATATACGCTTGCCAAGGGAGATAACCTGGTTAGACCACAGAAATAATCCAGACTACTTCCAGAGGATGCTAATACATGAGAAACAGGAATATGGCTCCTTAACGCAATTAAACACAGGTGTAATTCAATATGCAGCTAAAGACTTCAGAAGCAAGGATATATCAGCATGGGAACCCCAAACGTAACTGAGTTACGTACTGTTCCCAGTTAAACCACTACAGGTTCGTGGATTTAAAAGACACACAACAACAGCAGAACAACCCACTGGAATAACAAACGCACACCCGTTATAAAACACTAAAGGCAAATACTAAGCAAATACACACCCGAGCAGCAAAAAAAGACGTAAATTTCCAACTCATCAAACCTGTCCCTCCTCATGCAAACCGACTCCAAAGCTCAAAAAACCCCACTAACTTAAAATGCAGTGGGGTTTTCAGCTGGAAGGGCACCCTCTTTCTAAACGGGCACCATGCACTGCCATTAAGGAGTAGGACTGTAGGGTGAAAACCAAATGCATTGCAAAGGCTTTGAATTACACCTGTCAGCTCAACTCATGCCGGGAGCTGCTCCCTCGACCCCTCTTGCAAAAACACAAATCAAAACAAAAATAAGAATTGGAAAGAAAAACAATCCCCAAAGCCAACAGTCTAATAACGCTGCTGCAGGACAGGCTCTGCACACAAACCCACTGGCGCTGATTTAGGGCAAGTTCTCCTTTAATGTACTGTTATATCATTAGCCTCTCTCTCCTTGGATTGCTGTTTGGAAGAAATTAATGGGATACTGAATATTTAAATGTGGCCCTCTGTATCATTTATTAACTCTACAGAAAGCACACAGCACAGTAAGCCATGGTTTATGACTATTATCCTGTGAATACTAAACGCTGGCTGGTTATTACTGTCAGCAGTGCAAATTGGCTATTCATAATTCCACGTCTATCACGGAGCTGATGAGTAACAATCAAGTTAAAACATTTTGAAAACTCTTACAGTTATTTAAATGAGCTTAAATTAAAGCCATTTGTAAAATAAACTATTCCCTAATATTGTTATTTAAATTAATTCTGACCTGGCAGGCGATGCATTATTTAAAGCCTATATTTTATATTAAGCAAAAGCAATTACCAAGCACGCAGAGCACGTCTGAAACCGAGAGAAACATAAAGAGCCCTAACAAGCTGATTGCGACATTTCTGCAAGACGACTTAACATTTCATCTCCCATTGAAATTGCCATGAAAAGAAATGTGTGGGGAAAGGAGGAAAAAAAAAAACCCAGCCCCACGCCTGTGATGCGAATCGCAGCCTTACCTTTATTTGTGACAGCGTTGAACAGTTTCTCAGAGCTGGCATCAGATGCCTGGAAGAGCAATAAACAAATAAAACGTAAGTTATTTGTTTCTAGTGGTGATTGATTTGCAAAGGCACGGCAGTATATTTCTACCCACGCGAATACATGTGTATTTTATAGAAACAAACCAGGTGACAGAACCAGGAGAGCTAATGGAAGCTGCAGATCCCAAGGAAACGTCCATGAGATGGTGCTGTTTGGCTGTGCATCACCGCCCCGCAGAGCAGACAGCTATTAGCAATGATTCCATTTAATAAAGGAAAAACGAGTCTGCATGCGATGTGTTAGCCACACGCTACCTGTATTTTGGTTCTGTAATTATTCGCTATGTTCCGACAAGGATTTTAGAACAGGGAGAAGAGTCGCAGTAGTGAAGCAGCCAACCCAGTTCCAGGAATTTGCACAACTGCAGATTTATTAATTAAATTTTTAAGTATTGAGACTCCCTACTGGGTCAGCCACTCGATTCTGACCACTTTGGAGGCACTGCTGAGGACTCTTACGTTACAAATTGCTGTCACAAACTCCCTGAAAAATAAAGAGTATGGTGGTCTGTGGCATTCATGTGTATTTCCATGTAAGAACTGCCTTTGACAGAGTACACGTTTCTTGTCACCAGACTCTGTACAAACTAATAATCCATTTTATTTTACATCAAGCCACCTTCATCTGTGGAGCATTTTCTTCCTAACAGGGTGGTAGTACCTCATCCCCTCATGCTGTTTGTATGTAAACATGCCAGTCCATCGTTCTACCTATTATTAAAAAGCCTTACTGAAGGTTCACACAAAACCACCAAGCTCCCCTTTCAGGAATTGTGATGGCAACAAACCAGACTGAAGATGACAGCCCTGCAAATGCGAATTTTATAAACATCCTGAGCCCAACAGCAGAAAGCAAGAAGTTCCCACATCTGTGTACCGCTGTGTTTGCACACACACACCCGGCCACCCATCCAAAGCTTCAACTTCCACCACCTACACATTCCCCAAATGCAGAGAGCTGTTCAATTTTGGATCCAGCCCCGCTGAGAGACAGGCTGCTTGCTGAAAATACATCGCAAGAAACCTGCTCGGTAACGAAATGCTGCAAACCGGGAGAAAAAGGCAACACTTGAGAAGGATTTCAGTCTTCTCCTAGAAACTGCTTTCTCATTGGGTTATGGCAAAATAATTAAAAGCACTGTTTGGAAAGCACGGTGCTTTTTTTTTTTTATAAAAGGAAGGAATTTCTCAATTCAAACTCAGATAAAATCCGCCAGATGAGCTGCATCTATGAGATATCTTGACTGCACTAAAAACTTTGGTGTGAAATTACTGATAAATAAGTAGATACAGTTCAGCTTGTGTACCCCAGTGGAGTGATACACAGAAATAATTTGTTTGCCCTCAAGTGAAGAACGTACAAGACTTCTACAGTTAATTATTAAAAATAGCTTTCTCCTCCTTCAGACTTGGAGAGAGATTTTACTAGATTACTGTTGGCTTATTTAAAAGCAGAGCTGGTGTATTTCTTCTCGATTAAATACCTTGTAAACACTGGATTTACTACCCAATGATGGATTTATTATTCAGTGACGACTTTCTCTAAATTAAGGAAAATATGTGAATAATGTACAGATTGAAGAGATCAAGCAGGCCATGTGCTTTGGAGAGCAGTCCAGTATTAGTTCAACAAATTCAGAGATACTCAGTGCTTCCCAACCCTGCCAATCAGCTGGCTATCAATTCAAAAGAACAGCCTTTTCCAGGGAATTTAATCTGTTGTTGTCGTTTAAAAATGCACTTTCCCTCGGAAGTCAAAACTCTGTTCTTTCTTTTTAGAACGAAAATCCAATATTAAACCCCGAACTTCTCACACAGCTATTACTTTTCTGATCCAAAACAACACACCTCAAGGAAGCTCTGTTTCTCACTCGCTTGTTTTCCCCAAACACTTGAAAGAGGGAAATGTTTATTTTTTTAAGAAGTTTGCTCCAAGCATAAACCAACCCACTGTTCACAGGCTACAGCTTTTCAGGCTGAATGTTTCCCTGTGCTATTGCATTCTACAGTTCCATAAGCCAGACAGAAACACTGCTGGCAAATCTGGAAGTGCCCCTTCTTGGACAGAACACGGTGCATAATACACCCTGCCCGAGAAACACTTCTGAGCACAACTGGGAGATGACCGTCTGTACAACATGCAGCTAAAAAAGCAATAATTTTACAAAGACAAAGCTTGTCCGAGAGCAAATCTCCCTTTGCATTGCTGACCAAGGGAAGAGCAAATGGAAAAAAAACCCCATTGCCTGTGTTACCATAAAAATAACCTATTTCACCGGCTGGAACGGCGAGATGGAACTTTGACTGCTTCATTACTTTAAAATTGAGGCTTAAATATAAAGGAGCAATTAGGTAGCGGTGACACAGCAGCGAACGCAATCCCTGCCAGCAGATACCACCGGATCAATTTCCAGGCAACTCCTATATTGTCGGAGTTGGGCAGTCACACCATGCAACAACAATAAAGAACAAAAGGCCAGATTAATTAAAAAAAACAACCCACAAAACAACCAAAACCAAACAAACAAGAACCCAACAACTCAGCAGAATAAACCACGATGTCTTCGCAGCTCTGACCTAAAACCTCCTCTGCGCTGACAGGACAACAAAGTGCCTTTATCTCCGAGCCGGGCGCGATGTGGTCAGACCTCGATGGTTGATGGAGAGGGTTCGGCTCTCCCAGTTACACAAGTACAACTCTGCCCTTTCTCCTTGAAGGTTTCCAAGGGCTTCCCGGAGCAGCTCATGACAAGCTGGCAACGCTACATTTGGGGAAAGCACCGGAGTCCGCTGGATCTCCAAGGGCTTTATGTCTCCTCGGTGGTCCGAGTCACCCCCATCTAGCCCCGGTACCAGTAGGGCGAGAACAGAGCTGGAGCCAGTGACGGCAGTTCTCATCCCATCACAAATCCCCTCGTTACCGAGCGCAGCAGAATTGTTTCCAGCGTGAAACCAGGCTATAAAAATAAAAGACCCCCCTCCCCCCCAAAAAAAAAACCTAACCAGTATTTCCCCCTCATCCAGGACCGTGTGGCTGCCGCTCTAGCAGATGGACGGACGAAGAGCTGGATGAGAGGTTCCTTGCTCACGGCACGGCCTCGCCGCGGCACTCGCACCGGCACCTGCCCGCGGAACCAGCGCGGAGCCCCGCGGACCGCCGCCGCCGCCCCTCTCCTCTCCCACAGTGCCGGGATGCTCGTGCAGAGGTGGCCGCTGTTCTCACCCCCGCCCCGAGCCGACCCGGATCCCTCGCCCCGCTCCGTTACCTGCTCGCCGGGGGCTGAGCGCGGCCGCTAGCGCGGGGCTCATGACTGTGCGGGAGGTGCGCGCACACGGATCCAGCGCGGCTCTCAGCGTCCCGCAGCCAAAGCCAAACTAATCCTTCGGGGGGCCAAACTCCGGGGGCCCGGCGGACATCGTTCCCGAGTCCCCCCGCCCCTCTCCCCGTAAGACGGATCCTTGGGATGGAGCGAGAACGGTGCGAGCTTGGGGGGGGGAGTGGGGGCGCGGGTGTGCGAGCGTGGGGGTGCGGGTGTGCGGAGCGTTAATGGAGCGGCAGGACAAAGGAAACCATGTGCGGCGGCAGCAGCGGCAGCAACTCCGGTCCCGGGGCGGTGCAGCCCCTCCGCCACGCACCGCCCTCCGCGGGCTCCGGCTGCCGCCGCTGGCGCGTCCGTCCCCTCCTCCGGCCGGATTGTCTGGGTGGTTTGTTGGTTTTTCTTTCTTTTCTAGGTGGTTTTTGGTTTTTTTTTCTCCTTATTTTTAGGTTGGTTTTTTTGTGGAAGGTGATTTTTCGGTTTGTTTTTTTCGGTTAAAAAGTCCTGCCCGTCCTCTCCTGAGCAATCCCCGTCCCTCCCGCCGGGGTTCGGTCCCCCCCGCCGTCCAGCGCTCAGGTGAATTCCATCGGAGAGAGGGCCCCGGCTCCTCCGGCCCCGCCGAAACAACCCCGCAAAAGCTCTGTAAATCCCCGGGGGAGGGGTCCACGCTGCTCCGCGCCGCTCCGCACGGACCGACCCTTCGCCGCCGCCCGGGCGCTCCGCTCCGCACTGCGCGCCGAGAGCCGCTTGCCCGCACCCTCC
>VZRI01000949.1:649112-721787 GCA_013397515.1 Upupa epops | reverse complement strand
AAGCTCGTTGGGGGAAAAAGCCATCAAAAATAGCTGGGTTTTTTAATGGGAATTTCATTTTCTTTTCATATTGGGGCAAAAATAAATGTCCCTCAACTTCGAATNCCTTGGCAGGAATCCCCCCCCCCCCCCCCCCCCCCTTCTTGAGGCTGTTGTACCTCCCTACAACACTGATCTCCAAGCACACACAGGTGGGGCTAGGTGTTCTCCACTCAGAGAATCACTGGAGTTGACTCCCAGCCCCAAAGGTTATTGTTAACAGACAACAGATCTCTTAGTCACTGTAGGTTTTTCTTAAGCATCGCACACCACCAGTAACGGCCACTGCAGAAAGTAAGTGCACTAAGACACCATTATAGAAATGATTATTCACTGAAGCACAGTGGTCAGAGCCAAATGATGTCGCCTTCAAACTAGGCTGTTGTGAGGAAGAGAGGCCGTTACACTCACTGGCACAGTATTCCCACACAAAATGCTTCCTGGAGAATGGAGAGGTGTCCTATGGGCTCATGAAGCTTTGTCTAAGGGAGTGTTTTCAACATTTCAAATCTTGAAAAGTTTATTCCAAACCATACTGGGCACAAATGGAATTAACTCCAGCAGGCTGCACTTGGATTTGAGCTAAATACTCAGAAATAGGGTAGACAAATCCTACTCACCTCAGTCTCCACAGCGGAGCCCACCTGGAGGAGGTGACTCTCCTAAGGGAAAGATGGGAACTCCCTACACCAGCCAGAAATCAAAAGCAAAGCAGTAGCTTTGGCCTCAACTGAGTCATGAGCTTGGAAAGACAAGTTTACCTCCTGGCCTGGCTCTGAGCTCCCCTCAGAGTCAGGGGTGATGTGAGATGAGGGACTGCCCTTCTTCAGGCCCCTGGGCACTAAGGTAGGCACATGGCTTTGAGCTGTCCCTGAGCAGCAGTGCAGTGGTCTGGGTACAGCCACGCCCCAGGCACTGAGGTGGCTCTAGAGGCCCTACCCACAGCAGCATGAGAGGGAAATCATGATCATCCACATAGATAGAAGCACTATACTTAAGGAAAAACTGGCAAGAAACCCTTCCTACCAATTACCAGCACAGAACCGTAATATTTTATACAAATGCTTCGTTCCTCAGTCCACCACTGCGCCATCCATTTAAGAGCCATTCTCCTCCTCAGCATTACACTGTGGCTTTTCCAAACTTCTCACCTGAGATACAATTGCACTGACTACAAGAGTTGCCAGCTGGGCAACTACACAGGAGGATGCAACAACATCAGCGGCAACATGGAGCAGGAGGCAGGCAAATACACCCACCATGGCTCCAAAACCAGATGGCAACTGCAAACACAAAGTGATACCACTGTGTGTCTGATCAGGAGTGGGGACACTCTGGTATAACTGTTACAAATGGGTCTTCATCAGGACATTAAAAACTTCAGATCCTGGCGATAGCACTGGACTAAGAGTTGTCTGATGGTTTCCACCTTTGCAGCGTTACTCCTAGATTTCTACAACATACCTGAGCGTGGACTTTGGCTGCTGAGATTTCACAGGTTTCTATATCGCCTAATAAATACATTACAAATCCTGTGCAATCAGAGAGATGGTTCCTACCTCCTCCTCTAGAAAGTCAACAGAGATGGTTTGATGTCTGGTTTCTGGAGCGAACAGTGGCCAGCGGCCAAAAGCCATCGTGGTCAATCAGCTCTCTCATGAGCTCAGCGAAGGAAATGGAATGGTTGAGTGCAGATTTCAGTCTCCACCAAAACCAAACTAATAAAGGCACTAAACTGGCAGAGTGTTCTCGGCCCAACAACCAGAGGAGTCGGGCTTGCACGGACAGTGAGGCAGCACCTGGACGTGGAATGAAGTGCACAGTATTGAGGTGTGGCAGCTCATGTATTTGATGAGCACTTTGGTCAAGACCTTCCACGCCTTGACATGGCAAGACCTGGTCTAATTAAAGCCTAAGCTCCTCACAAGACTTTAATTTGATAAATTTAGCCTAGTTTAAACTACAGGCCTGTCTGTACTGGATTTTTCAAATGCTAACCACATGCCACACCTGAAATCTCAGCATATACAAACCGAGAGATGCATTTACCTACTCATCTCCCTAGGGCTGTTAAGGTTTACTGGCAGGGCTGTGGACCTCATTATGTTCATTATTCGTGCCTTAAAGATAAGTAGAGGACCTCTGTTTTCCTGCTAGAACATTATACACGCACGAAAGGCGTTTCATAATTCTCAATGAGAAGCTTGGAGTTCAGCAATTCACCCAAAGCCAAGTTAAATCAAAGGGAAAAAAGAAACAACAACCCACCATCACCACCTCATGACTTCAACAGCCTTTGGATCAAGCTTCCCCCTCTCTTTTCAGCAATACTTTCCCATGTTTCAGGTTATGCCTGGATAGGCTTTGGAAACCTTCTCTTATCTACGTGGGATCTTGCCAGAATTGTTTTCATCAGTCTGTGGTCTCTGTCAGCGCCGACATTTGTTTCTGCCACAACAACAGCCAAATGAAATGCATTGAACTTGGATCAAAAGCAATTGCAAGATCTTTCACTCTCTGAAAGAGGTTTTCAGATCCAACTGTTTTATAAGGATGACCTAAAGCCGCCCAGACGGCAGGCAGAGAAGCAGACGGTTTCCAAGTCATAGAGCAATTCCAAAGAAGAATGACCCATCTCTGGCACAAGAAGCAAATGAATATTGAAATTACAGCAGATTATATTGGATTAAATTATTTATGGCAAACCTCACCTCACCTGGAAGGTTCTGCAGCTTTTTCCTGGCAACATGAACAGTGGATATTCCAACTCTTTGGTCCGCTCTGAAAGACTGGAAACACTTATGTTTCCATGAAGTTGCTAATCTTTCCAGAAGACACAGTGGTGTCTGAGTCGGGCGCGTGATTACGATGCCTTATAAAGTCCTCTGTAACACTTTGAAAACATACATAATTTTGCCCATTACTGGGTAGGAGATGCAGGTTCTTTTCTCCAAGAAAAGAATTTATGGAGCTATCAGCAGAGTTTTATGACTCTGAACAGCAAGCCATGGCATAACATCCCAGCCAGAAAGTACTTAAGCCATAATGCTTTAAAGAGGTTCAAGAGAAGGACCTGCTCTCAAGAGTGACCTAACGACCACAGAATCACCACTGGTGTCTGCCATAAAAAGGTAGCAACAGATGTCAGTAAATCGTGGTGAGTTTGGGTTCTGCCAAGACGCTGGACTCAGTGCTGCCGTGTGAGCACAGCACCGGCCCCCAGGGCTCCTGGCAGCAGATGAAAGCCACGATTTCCTCACAGACCTTCAAGCAGAGACAGAGCAGGCCCTGCCTGTGTGCTTTCTGCTGGGGTAAGGCATGAGAGAGGGGGATACGACACCTTTTAGTAGGCAGCAGAGCTCCTGGGCTACACGACATCCCTGGGTACGCTCTCAGAAGCATAGCTAAAGCTTTTCGTTTGACAAAGCAGAAAACTTCTGCGTGAGAGTATTAATGACAGCGCAACTTTTTTATTATTTGTATTTTTCTGCAGCATTCGCAGAACGAAACCACTTTGTAATCCCTGCTTTTATGCAGAACAGATTGCAGTTTTAAGCAGAGGCCCATAAACTGCAGGTTCAAAGAAACCTGAAACTGAATTAGCATAAAAGCTGGAATTCTCATTTAGAGGAACAGCAAGGCAACCGCTCTGCAGGCAGTTTTATGATTTTGGTTTCAAATGGAAACACAGATAAAAAGTGGGGCTCAGGGAACAATAGGACTGCTCTCTCTTCCCCATCCTTATGGGCACGACCCTATAAAATTCTAAGTGGTCTCCACTGCTTCCAAGGACAGAATTATGCCTGGTTTTGCACATCTCAATGAGGTTTCATAGTTTTCTGGAGCCATTAGCTCTACCAAAGAGAAATCTGCCCTGTCCTACAAGTGCAAGGCCATTTCTCCCCCAGGCTTCTCCAAAATGTGTGATCTCTTTGTGGTCAACACTAGAGTCATCTTTCCTTCCCTCTGCCAACCATGAGGATTGAAAATACCCAAACTGACTCCTGGTATAACTTTTCAGTCAGAACACACATGCATTTTATCTCCTCTTCTGCACACCCTTCCCGGGGCTTGAATTCTGAGGTAATAAATATATGATAGACCATGGGTTAGCTGGAGTTAGCTCTTAGAAACCTTGCTGGGCTCTTGAGCTGCTACCTACACTACAGATTAACTGGGTATGTTTGTAAGATCCCATCACTGAGTGAGAAGATAAAATATAAATTCTTCCCCATCCACTAGCACTCCTGTGAGTACACTTCATAAATGCTGTGCTTTTCAGATGTGGCCATTATCTTCCCCTAATTTCTGCCTGCTAGCAGGTTCTGAGGCTGAAGAAGTATTTCAAATTAATTTGTCTGTCAATATCTGGGTACTGAGTCCACTAATAAGAGAGAAATATTTTTCATTCTTTTCTTCTCAGTCAGAAGGAGACTTTCTTATCGCTGAATAAAGCATCCATTATTGCTAGCTGTAATCCCTGACTGTCTTTCAGGTCATTTTTAGCCCAGAAAATGCTGAATCAGCGACATAAACCAATCAAGTAATTTCTTTCATTTTATAACATTCAGGGAAAATAATGGAAATCACATCTGATTGATGAGGAGAATATACGACAGAAGCCTCTTCTTCCAATGACAGTTTCACAAGGGGTGTGCCAAGTAAAGAAATGCTACTGCTAACCCACCTGGCTGATGTAGGGCCTCTCCTGCTGAGCAGATAAATTCCTTTTTTGACTGCCATCTCCCATTCAGACAACACCTTACGAACAATAAGTTTGGACTTTTACCAGCTTCTAACCCATGCAAAGATATTAACTTGGTAAAAGAACGACCATTACTTTCATGAATGAAGCATTCGCCTAAAATTGTCATGTACCGCATGACCATATCTGACCGATAACCCAAAAACACCCCACCCCACCCCACTGCAGGTTTACATAACTGAATACGAGAGAGACCAAACAACATACGTAAGAGGAGTTATTATGGCACTGTTAGGAGAACCAACAAACAGAACGCACACACACAAAAAAAAGCTTGATAAATATTTTCCATAACAAAACACAATTGGTTTCAGTGGGATCCAGCTCTGTTTCTCATTAGTTATCCTTCACTTGTCAGACAAGTTCCATATTTCACTGAAACCCGCTGAGTATTCTTTATAGTTTGCCGGGGAAAGTGGCTATACATTTAGCACGTTCCCTTTATGCTGTGTGTTTTCACAGGTCTTTCTTTAAAACACACTACATGCTTTCACTTCTTTCCCTTAGGATAGTGGGTTTCGACATCCAAGAGGAGTTTAAAAGCAGGTAACAAGTCATCACTTTTGAAGCTGCAGAGCAACTGAAGAGGTGCAATAGCCCCAGCAGCCATTATCGGTGCCTGCCAGGGTGCCACAGTATCAAGTTATATGATAAAGCACTCAGCTGACACCAGAAAAATAATCATTCTCTCTCTCCTGCACCACCCCCTTTTTCACAAGGAGGCTTTTTACACTCATTAAATGCAACCTTATCTCTGAAAGACTGCAATCCTCAGCAAATGACAAGTGTGCCTAATCTCATTTTCTGACAAGCGATTCTGACAGCACCTTCCTTTTGATTTCTAAGACACGTAGCTAGACATATATTAATCTGTCAGTCATCGCCCCTAGGAAGGATGGAAAAAAAAAAAGGAGAGACAGAGATGAACATTTGTGAATGCGAAGGGAACAAGGCAAGAAAGGACTAAGGGTCCTTCCCTGGCTATTTTAGGTAACACAAGCAAGTTTCTCTACTCCTCCCACCCCAACGTTGGTACTCAGGTCACTTCTGCACAGCAGAACCGCAGACCAATGCATCTGCCAAGGTGGACCAACGCGTATTTTATACAGGGGATGAGCATGGCCCAGCAGCTATGACTAAACCAGGCAGCTCTGGGGGTATTTTTAGTGTTTCCCTATTGTGGAATGCAGCTGGACTCTGGTTTTGCTTCTCTGTGCCTCAAGTCTCAGCTCAGGATATAAAAGCATAGCATAAAATCCAAGTGTTATTGTCACCACAGTGCATATTTTAGTTACAGACATAGGACTTCCCAGAGCTGGCACTATAAACATTGAGCCTTAATTCCAAATTCAGGGATTATGAAGTGTTCTGCAATAGTGCTTTATTTGCAGGAAGGAACGCTTTGGTGCTCCAGTCCCTGAGTGTAAGCCCCATTTGGCCTCGATAGCCAGCATGGCTGGAAGACATCATCAGGTACAGGCAAAGGCAGGTTTGATAAAAGTCTCAGGATAGAAAGCATCACATTGTTGTCAGGTCTTAACAATTTTGAATTTGAGTTCAAAGTGCTGCAAAACAAATGTCTTTAGTACCACACCATGGCCTGGGAAGGTGGCAAACTGGAGAATCTTATCAAGTCCGAGTCAAGTTGCATTTGGAGGCTATGGGAAGGCTGGGTTGCCAAGCCCTCCCAGCTACAACATGAGAAGATACATTTTAAAACCAAGGGAGTGTTGTGGGGCTCTGACAATAAGTGGTAGAAAGAAGGGCAGTGGTTTCACATTAGAGAAGGGCAGATTGAACTGGGATGTTAGGAAGAAGTTCTTCAGCAGATGGGTGGTTGAACACTGGAACAGGTTGCCCAGGGAGTTGAGGTTGAGGGCCAGTCCCTGGAGATATTCAAGGGGAGGCTGGACAAGACTCTGAGAAACCTAATCTGGTTGAGGATGTCCCTGCTCACTGCAGGGGGTTTGGACTAGATGACCTTTGGAGGTCCCTTCCAAACTGCACCATTCTATGATTTACGATCCTGCCAGTGTGCAGAATCTGGGCCCTTTATTCATGGTGCATGATAGACACTGGTGAGCACAGGGATGTGGAGGAGGTAAGTTGGTAGGTAGCTGCAAAGGTGTGTAAAACAAGTGAGATTCAGCAAATAGAACCCAAAGGGGGAGAGACAATTAAATGAGGAGGGAGGCAGCATTCTTCATCTTACACAAAACTATTAGTTATGTGCCTTATAAACACGCCCTCTCCTTCTAAGCATGTGAGTCATGTTAGCATTCGTAACCACAAAATGCTAAATTAGGGTAAATTATACCGATTCACCATCTACCATTTGCTCACTGACCAGTCTGCACTTGCTGAGAGCCTCTCCAGCTGGCAGCACAGCCTTCTGCCTGGGGATGTCCCAGGCACCTCAGCTCCAGCTTGGCTGAGTTTGGTACCTCAGCCAAGAGCTACTCGCCCCTTCCTCTCCTTCCGCTGCTCAATATTAAAGTAGGGGAGAAACTTTATTGTTCATAATGGGATGAAAAGAAATCAAATGAAAGCGAAGTACAAAGGGGCTCAAATCCAATGCTTTAAAGCAAAGCCATTTCCATAGTAATACAGTCATTAAGTACTTGTTTGATGGTGCAAAAAGTAGGCCAAGATCTTTGCTAATACATTTTATTAATCAATACCTGCTCTAGAAGACGGGAACAATTAAAGTTTTCCTCCTCGCTCAGACAACGCAGCAGAAAGCTTGTGATCTCCTTACGGAGCCCGCCACTCAACGGGGAGATGAAAAGACTGCTTTAGTTTTACTTAAGAGCTGAAATGATGTTAATACTTCAAGTGTTCAGGATCTGGTTCTCACAGAGATACTAAATTAGCAGTGGCAGGGAAGCTGCTTGCTGTCACCAAGTCGCCTTCCCTCAACATTTCCACACTGACACGTCATCGTGACTGGGAAACTCACAAATACATCCTGGAGTTCACTGAGCCTGAAAATAAGGCTGGAGACATTTCCTTTGCCGAGCAGAACACTCTAATGAAGAAGGCTGGTGGAATCGTACATCTACTGCTGACGGCCCTTATAAAGATCAGTGTAAACCTGACACTTGCATAGTTTACATTTATGCTGGCTTTTTTATAAGAAGAGCATTTTTACTGTTGCATCTAAGCTTCAGGATGTAGAGAAGGCAGCACAGACACATGTTTTCCTATGGGGAAAACAGTGAGCGGAAATCAGGCAAAAATCAGGGGAAACCAGTGTAGAAATCTCATTACTGATCTGGGCATCAAATCAGAGACAACTGCCTACAGTCTGCCCAAAAAATGCAGCTGTCTGTGGGAGACTCCAGCTCTGACCCTGCAGCAGGGGCCAGCGTGATCCAGGGGACAAGACTTATTAACTCTTTTCCACCTCTTAGGACCTCCACAAATGCACCTTGGCCACCATTCTGCTGGGCCATGGGTCATCAGTGTAGGTACATCTCCTCTCCTCTGACCCACTCAACCATTTAGAGGTCCAGAAAACCCTTTTGATAGGGATCTAATGGCATGAGGTACAGCAGAACCACATGGGAGGAGAGTCCTTGCAACACAACAGGCAAGCCAATGAACAGGAGTCAAAGAACATGGTTATTTCATAGCATCATTAAGGCTGGAAGAGACCTTCAAGATCATTAAGTCCAACTGTCAACCTGACACCATGTTGCCCACTAAACCCTGTTTTCAAGAACCAAATGTACACTTTTTTTGAATCCTTCCAGGGATGGTGACTCCGCTCCCTCTCTGGACAGCCTGTTCCAACCCCTGGTCGCTCTGTCAGGGAAGAAATTTTTCCTGATGTCTAATCTGACCCTCCCCTGGAACAACTCGAGGCCATAAAGGCCCACTCCTTGGAGAAGGAACCTCAAAAAAGACAAATGCAGGCAGCATCAAAGCCTGAACACTGTCCATTTTTAACCACTGTTTGATCCTCAGTGACAGCAGAACCTCATCCAGGACCTCACAGCTTTCTGCTGTGGAAGAATCGTGTTCATGAAACGAAGAGGTTTTATCATACAATCATTGACAGAAATATGAATGCAAATGACCTTTTAATTTATATCAAGAGAACTAATCAAGCTAATGTTACAGCAAAATGAGGAAATGTCTCCTTAGCCATCATGCTGAAGTGCTGGAGATCGATTGCCATCATGCAGTCAGCCTGTTGCTGTAAATCTGATGTCTAGTTTCACTCAGCCCACCTGGCACCTGCTGTTTCTAACCTGCTTGTCCAAATTCTATGAATGTGGATAATGCTTTCTTCAAGGTTCCCAGTTCTTCTGTGCATCTTCACTTGGGATTGCAGGGGTCTACACTCAAAGCACTGCGGAAGGTCATGATGTTCTCAACAAAAAGGTCGACAACAAAATAAGCAGATGGATTCTGCTCCAGTTCAGCCTCAATTCACACATCTGAATCTCTCCAAAAGTCCTGATCTGAAGTCCTCTGAAAAGAAAAGCCTTCTTACACAAGAACCGATTTTTATGCTATTTTTCTTTCATTTAAGATTCTAACAGAACCTTCTAACTTCTTTGTTTCTTGAGTTCCCTTGATCTCCTTTACTTTTAGCTGTCACATAAAGTCAATTGGCTGCCCCTCTCTGCTGGATAAAGACATGCCAAATGTTCTGATGGATCTTTAATGAGGAGGCAGAGAAGACACAGTCCAACAAGGTGCTGAACACTCTGACCCTAAGCTAGCAAAGCACTTAAATACCTGTTTCACTTCAGGCAAAAGAACGTCTCTTGAAGCTAACGGGGCTGCTCTGGCATTCACACTTAAGCCCCATTTCATACATTTCACTGGATGAGGGACAGAGTCTTTGTGAGGTGGAACCTAAATTGCTGAGAGCAAAAAAAGTTAGAAACACACATCTGACCTAGTGAGAGCCAGGCCTGTAGAGTTCCAAGATAAATCACCCCAAGTCCCTCTGTCATTAATCGTGTCAGTCATGTCACACCTCAGGCTGTGTGTGGGATTGTTGCTGTGTTAGTGCGAGCAGGCGGGTTTATTTCTGGTTATAACGCAGTGCCTCATAAACGGGATGGAACACATGAATGATCTGATCTGCGACGATGAAGGTTTGGCATTCAATTCCAAAAAAGAGTTTGAATTTACAAGAAGAAAGAGACAACTACAAACTAACGCAAATAAAAATTAATGATGGAAAGGTCACAGAGAGGAAGCAGAAAGTAAAATTGATACCAGTGCTGAGCTATTGTCCCTGAGATTCAGTTAATCAGTTGATCTATATCCAAGTTTGGATTATGCCAGGCATCACTGGAGGAGGTGTGCTTTGAGAATCTAATATAATACATGAGAGCCATGATAAAACTTTAACCTGTTTTGATAATACAGCCACATGTTCTACTCCACACACACCCCTGTGAAAGGCTGCCAGATCTTATCGCTGTTAGTTATTAATCTATTTGTTCCTATAAAATCTTTCCTCTTTTTTAATAATTCACCTTTTCACTGATTTATTGCAGGGGAAAAAAGCTGCAGCGTATCAAAATGTGAATGGAAAAAATAGGTAAGGAGATGGTATTTGTTTAACGGGGATGGAAGAGGTATTTTTAGAAGTATTTGATATCATTTGAAAAGCACTGGCTACTACTTTATGCCTCCAGCCAAGGAATAACAGCCGCAGTTATGAGTCCAGCCACACATTTTTCAATAGCAATGAGAGATTGTAACAGATACATAAAAATATTTTTTCCAAGTAGCTCAAGTAGATTTTTCATGAGTAGAACACCGGCAACCTGAAGTTTAATATAATTCTCAGCATTTCAGCGGAGCGTTTTGTTCATCTGTAAAATGCTACTGAAAACAGAGCATAAATCATTGCTGCTTAGCCCTGTGTCATCTCCATTCTGGCAACACGGAGGCAAGCGGCTGCCTGGGGCTGTGCAGTACATCACTGGCAAGGCTGGGGCTGCGAGACAGTTCCCAGCGCTAAGGCCACGCTCAGGTCTCTCTACATTTTGTCAAATTTATATAACGTGTATGGTGCTGCTTGGGGTTTAGGGCTATTTGAGAGGGTTTAGCCAATTTATAAAGTGCTGCTATGCAAACGACAAACTCCAAGATGCTAATCATTACCAGGCTGAGCTTCTCTGCCTACAGAACGTCACTCGCAATATGCTAATGAAGTCTTTCTACCTAGCAGCACATTGTGATGTTATGGCGTGAGCCTCTGTACCTCACCCAGGACCTATGCAGAGGAGAACGCTAGAAAAAAGCTGCCTGAGCTGGGTTTTCTAAGAAGCCTTCAGACCAAAAGACTCATCTCTGCCTTGGACCTGGCAGGAAAGCTGGCAAGAAGTCACCCGGGCTCCCCATTAAAATACTCTTAGTGCGTACGAGAGGCTTTGTCTTCTTTTTAGTTCAAACAGTCGTCTGGGAGAGACAAAGAAACAAAGTGCTTGGGTCAGTGGAAATTTCTGACAAAGACTTTTCTTCCTGGCACACACAGGGACAACCCCACCAACTGTGTCAGGTTTTTCCCCCTCCCTGAGCGACAAGGCAAAGGTCCTGATTAAAGGCCCTCTTGGGGGGGATACACAAAAGATGGCCCAGGACTTCAAAGTCAACACTCTGCTGGAGAGTGGGGAGGTCCCTTTTCCCCCCTCTCTCCTTTTAACTTCAGCTCCTGCCGGCTGCGGAGGGGCTTCTAATTGCATTTCACAGAGCCTGAACAAAACCTGGTCTTGTCTTCCACCCAGCAGTGACCCTGGAGGACGCGGGAGACGGTGCAAGGGTTCAGAGCAGGAACAAAAAGGAATTTATCATGTCAGCAAGTCGGGCCCAGGGAGCGGTGAGGCTTTTTCAAGATGGTTTGCGTGTCGCCACATCTCTGACTCTGAGGAAACAGTGGTGGGGTTTCACAGAGGTGGGGTGGCCAGCTCCCTCCTCCTCATTTTGGACAAGGAGCACCTGCAAACTCACCCCGGGGCAGTGGGCCAGGGGGTGATCCGATACACAGCACCTGGACACAATGGAAGGTGCTTGCCTTGACCAGCGGAGTGAATATCTCCTTCTGTGCTGGAGAAAAAGGACCTTTGCTCAGTGACCCAGCTCTGGACGGGGAGACTTTTTCTGCCAAATGGTGATCTTGATCAAATGACACCCAGGATGATCTAAGCAGCCTAATTAAAATTCTCCCTGTGCATCGAGAGGTACAGATCCTTTGCAAGGAAAGGTTTGGCTGAAACCTGATAGAGTTGTTGGAAGTACGGGATAGAGGTTGGAGGCTATGTGGAATGGGCAGAAAGCCTCGAGCCAGATGTAATACAAGCACTGCGGTACCAGCGCAGACATGGGGTGCGACTCACATCAAACACAGGCCTTTACTGGAACCCAGCAGAGTCTCACCTTCCATTCTTACCGACAGAAAAGGTCTGCATTAGTATGCATGAACAAAACCCTCATCCCTAAATAAAACAAGTCAATAAAGAACCATTCCTTTAACGTTTGCTAGTCTCTCTTTTCCGCCTCCCTAATGAGATTTGCTTTCTCATTCTTTCTCTTTTGCATTCAAATTTCAATCCACAACAAATTTTCCACATTACAGGATGAACCATATATCTATTTTCCCACATTGCACAACACTAGACCCAACACAATACATCAGAATCCCGGCAAGCAGAGTTTATCCTGTTCCCTTTGCTGCCACTAGACAATGCTGAGCCCGGAGCTTTCTCAGTGGATGCTCACATAAGAGAATTAGACCTACAATGAGGTTAGTTAGTCACTGCTGATTCATTGTGCTTTTGAGATTTGGTTTAACAAACTATTCATCCTCGATTCCTCGTACATGGGCCCGTGTTTCTAAGAGTAGTTTGGTTTGGTTTTATTTACTAGCTGACAATAGTGGAAAGCCTCATATTCGCATCCACATTATAATAAATGCATTATAAATGAGTAAGTAGGAAACAGTAAGGAAATGATGTTTTACTTTTAAATGCTAATTATGGAGCCCTGGTGCAGTTAATGTGTAGGGTGTTCTGTCAATTTTTAATGTTTATGCCAAGTGTAGTCTTCAATTTAACATGAGCTTTTAATCCTTTGAGTACTAAATTGCCTTTTAATGCTTGCAGCACAACATTGTGTTTGCACAGAGTCAGGACTGAAAAATGAATTTACTACAAGATATGTGTGTGTATGGAGGGGGGAGGAAGTACAAAGGACAAGACTATTTTTTTGTTAATGATGTTGTTGGAACCGTACAAGGGGAAGGAACCGCTTTCAGGATGTACCTGGCGAGTGCTGGCAAAAGGCTGCTCTTGATTTAGCATCTCTATTGAAGGATTTTCCAAGAGGGCTCTCTCAGGCTCTAACAGTGTTCTCCAAAAATTCAGAGCCTTCAGGAACTTGGGAGAAAAATGTGCTGAAAGAATTTACCACAAGGAGGTATCTGCATGTTCAATATGACCAAAATACCGGTGAAGGGAGAACGTTTTTCAACTGACAGCACTCAGAATCATTCATGTTGGAAAAGACCCTGGAGATCATCAAGTTCAACCAATAACCCTACTCTGCTGAGGTCACCACTAGACCAGATCTCTAGGCACCACATCCAAACAACCTTTAAACACTTCCAGGGATGCGGACTCACCCCCCTCCCTGGATAGCCTGTTCCCATCCCTGACTGCTCTTTCTGTGAGAACATTTTCCTGATGTCCAGCCTAACCCTCCCCTGGTGCAGCCTGCGGCTGGTCCCTCTTGTTCTGTCACTAATGACCTGTGAAAAGAGACCAGCACCCACTTCTCTATGCTGTCCCTTCAGGTGGTTGTAGAGAGCAATGAGGTGTGTCCTCAGCCTCCTCTGCCTCGGGAAAAAACATGAAAAATAAAGCTGCTCAGGAAAAGAGTTGTCACCAGTCCTGGGCTGGTTGGTTTGGTGTTGCCTTTTTAGCTGGTCAGTGGTAAGAGGCTCAAGGTAGTTCTGGTTAATAACACAGCTATAACAGGCACAAGTGGGGCTGAGGATGCTTAACCCAGCCCCACACAATTTCCCAGTGTGTCCTTCAGTAAACCTGAGCACAGTCACACACAGGAAAACAGCTCAGGAGGCCACACTGGGGAAGGCAGAACTTCACAGTGAACTAGACATGTACAACCACCCTGTGTGGACTCTTGGGTCTCTTTGCCAGCTGACACGGTCCCCAGTTGCTCCTGCAGCGGCACTGGCCAGGATTTGGCCAATTGGACAAACCTCAGTGGAATGCCCTGTCACTGGTACCTCTTACCCCCCCTCTCTGGCACACGCTGGGATGTAGGGGAGTTAAATAGGGATTAGCCTTACAGGCTGCCTTATCTTCCTGGTGAACAGACTTTTTAAGATGACACTGTTCACATGCTCAGAGCTCCAAATTTGACTTTCCTTGACAGCAGCCATCTCAGGAATCCCAATGAGGTTTATTTTTGGCAGTTGAGCCTTCACAGAACGAGGTTTGCTGCATGTAGGGTTTTCAGTGCACCAGTGCAGTGCTGCAGAGGAGTAAAACCAGGGATCTGAGGACTCTGGTACATGCTGATGACGCAACCTCAGCTTTACTCCCAGGCTGGACCCAGACAGCAAAGCTAATCAATTAAAACCTTTCTTTTCCTAAAAATATTGCAGATACTTGAAAACATTTTTTCCTTCTGTCTTATTCCCCCACCCCACGTGTGACACTGTGCAGTTCACACTGCCCACTCCAGCAACTTGGGTTTATGGGAAGAAAATTTCCTCTGCAACAATTCCGTAGGCACAGGACACGACAGCCAGGAAGGGTCCGAAATACAAACAGGGAGAACTGCTTAGGATTAAATAATATGGCTTTAAAAAGAAATGTGGGTCTAAAGGAAGACTTTGCCAATTGGAGTTTGAGCTGACAAATTCAATTGGCACAGGTAGGGACACAGACTCTAAACATCACTGTGTAGAAACCTGAAGCTGTAATGAATCTACGAGCCTTGAGCTCGAAACACTGTCATGTTTATGCTCAAAGTCTTGCCACGTAAAATCTGCAAACATTTTTCATTAAGCATAAGCAGAACTGCTTGTGGATGAATGGAAACCAAACTGGAGCAGACCGACGGCAAGATGAGCTGCACAGTGCTGCGTCAGCAGCCAAACTCTTCCCTGCTCCTCCAAGCCTTCCTGCTCCCCTGTTTTTGTTGCTGCTGCTGTCACTGCTCACACCCTGGCACATGGTTCTGCAGATATCTGAGGACAGGAATCCTACTTCCACAACCTACCCACCACTTCTCATGTTATTTAAAAGAAAATGTGGATGAGGTCTTCTGTTCTTGCAGTATGCCTGGCTTTGTCTTACCTCTCCAAGTCCTCTTTCTCATTTATTATTTTCCTACCATCACCCCAGGTTTGTTTTTTCTAATCCAACCATTCCTGGCTGAGTTTTTCTCTTCTCATCCTCACACTCTTGAGGTGTATGGCGTCTAGATCTCATTCATTACTGTAGCAAGGCATCTTATTTTGTATTATTTCCATATCTTGATGTTATCTAAACCTTTTTAAATAGTAATAAAAGAAATTACAAGGTTTATAATTCCCCTCACACACAGAACACAAAAGATAAAGCATGAAATCACAGAGCTGTGACTGATTTTCTATGAAAGTTCAACAACTCCTAGCAGGCTCCAGTGGAGATGCAGAACATCGTGGTCTGTGCCTTCGGGTCTGTGTCTCTGTGCATCTCTGTGTTCAAGTAATTATAAACTTCGGTACATAATTATAACTCTTTGTATGTAATTAGAAACTTGTGTAGGTATTTTACACATGTCGAAACCATCACACTTGGGTGAAAAGCAACACTGAAATACCAGAGAAAACTCTTCTGAGAGGATGCAGCATGTCTGCAGTGGATTTGGAGTTCCACTGGAATTCTGTAAAACACCAGCCAGCCCTTTGATGGGTCTTGTTTGTACAAGCAGATGAAAGGAGGGAGTCAGTTTACCAGCACCTGCAAAACTGAGCTTGGAGGAATAAACACTCAGCAAGAAACTTCTGATGCTTTATGCACCTGCCTAGGGCACAAGTTCTGCAGCACAAGCTTTACTCCTGGGCTTTTGAATACATCTTGCTCTTGACCAGGCTGCAAATACAGCAGCTCTAAATTGCTGGCGGGCTCTCCCTGGAGAGTATGAGCAACCTGGCTCGTGGCAGCATCCAAGCACCACGCTGTGCTCTTGAAATCATGGGAAAGGTAGAAAACTCAGCACCTCTCAGGATCTGAAGAGATCAAGCCAAAGACACTCAAAGAAGAACAACAACTTTGGTATCAGACAGATAATGCAATGCATAATCAGCCTATCAAAAGGTGTCACTAATGGCAAGGGAACAGTGCTCCTCCTGACATCCTCCTGAAGACCAAATGAAATGAAATCTTACTAATTAGTAATCATTCACCCAGTATCTCCTGCACTGCTTGTGTCAGATAATTACAAATGCTTTGGTGGTGCCAGCATCCCCATCCCAGATGTCTAGGACACCATGAGGTCAATCCTGTGTCCATGGCAATGTTACAGCAGCCCAACACCACCTGCCAAGAGCAAGGGGCTGGAGCAGAAGGCACTGACGGCACCTCCTGTGCCAAGATGGAACATGACCTGATGCAGCAGCCATGGTACAGGTCAAAGAGAGCACCAGCACAGCATTTTGCTTCACATAATGCCAGTTCAGTTCAGGATTTCCAGACAGGATGGCTGTTGTTCCACATCCCATTACACCTTTGTGATGTTCACTTCCCAATGTGGCAGACAAAGAGTCATGGAGGGCTGGAAGACTTGCCTGGTGATGGTGTGTACTAGTTGGCAAACCCATGCTTATTTACACCTATACCCCTGTAAATATTTTTAGAAACTTGGAGCACATACTCTCCTGTGGCAACATCTGTCAAAAGCTAGGAGTTTCACTAGATCAGTTTTACTGCCCTGGTTTTGGATAAAGTACAAATACTGTACACAAGAGATGCAGACGGTGTTCTAGGGGCATGTACTGCACGCAGAGCTGCTAGGGCTATGTGGCTGTAACATAGGATCTGCTTCCATTTCTGGAACCATCTTCATCTATCAACTTATTATAGGTTTTTTAATAAGAGAATCTGAATTATAGGAGGCTGAGGGGAGAGCTCATTGCTTACTACAACTACCTGAAGTGAGGAGGATGGTGGCCTCTTCTCCCTAGTGACCAGTGATAGGACATGAGGAAATGGGGTCAGGTTGTGCCAGGGGAGATTCAGATTGTATCTTATGAAAAGCTTCTTCCCAGAAAGAGTGGGGAGGCCTTGGAACAGGCTGCCCAGGGAGGGAGTGGAGGCACCATCCCCGGAGGGGTTCAACAAACAGGCAGACAGGGTGTTTCAGGAGATGGGTTAGTGGCTGGGAGTTGTAGGGCAGACAGGTGGACTTGATGGCCTTGAAGGTCTTTTCCAGCCTTGATGATTCTATAATGACTGGTCTGAACTCCTTTATTTTGGAGCAAAACTGAAGGTCACGTGAGCTCTGAGAAGCTCAGTGAGAATGGCAAGGAGATCAATTAGAGAGCCTGATAGAAAATCAAACTGTCCTTCTGCCAGCCTTGCATACAGACAGCAAGTCCATACACTTCCTTTACAAAATAACTACAATTGAGAAATTCTAGCATTGCTTTTTTATGACATTGCGCTTTGTTAGGAACTTGGATTCTGGATGTCTGAAGTAAAACAACAGTCCCTGTCTCCGAGTTGCACACTGTGTATAGTCTGACGTTTGTTGCCCAAAGGAACCCAGGCTAATGCATTACATTAATCCTTGAAAGTGTTTGCAGCAGAAATGGAACTGCAAACAAAATAAACCCTAATGTTACACGTGAATTAAAGACACACAGCATCTTACTGCCTGGTATTTTCCACCTTTGCTATTCGTATCGAGCCAGCAAGAGAGGCAGAAGTTTCTTTACTTGTAAAGATGAGTGAAAGCTGGATGCTTAACTCTGTGATCCTTCAGAAATTGGCTGTGTCTATTACAGACTGAGAGTCAGCACCTCAGTCTGTTAAACTGTCACACCTCTTGTTCAGGTTTCTCCTATGATAATCTCCTCTCTGCTCAACTCCAGATAACACAATATACTTCCTCTTCTACTCTCTGAGCTTATTTGCCAGTGTAGCCAGCCATAAGCAGCTTTCAATGTGTATTACACTGCAGTAAAAACCCCTGTGGCCCACCAAGAAGTGGGCTGGAAAACCAGTTTAGATTCGCGAAGAAGCTGGTATTAAAACCCTCAAGGACTTAGCGGTTCAGCTTGTCATGCGTTTTAAGACCTGTGAATAATAAAGGAGCCCTGGTAATTTTACTAAAAAATGAAATCCTGTCATTTTTGCCGAGTAAACAAAAACAAAACAATGCATTAGCTATGCAATACTTCTCAGCAACACAGTTTGAATGCACCATTAACGGCAGATTTTATCCATGAAAAGTAGTTTAAAAAAGTAATAAATACAGAAAACTTTACATATACTTTTCATTTCCTTCCCACATCCTCTCTGTTGGAGGTAGAGTCAGATTAAGTTGGTATAGCCAATTCCTCCAGCTCCAGGAAGCCAGAGTCCTATTTCTTTTCTTACATCTTGTATATTGTGCTCTAAACCAGATCCTACCTTCAAATGTAAAATTCAGGACTAGAAATCTATGATATTCCACAGATTTCAGCAAATGAAAATAAGCAAAGAAGAGCTAAAATGTTATTTCACTGTCAGTACATCAAGTTCACATTTCCAGGTCCTGAGGCACACAGTAAGAACAGTTCCCTTATCTCTTGAAAGGGCTTGTTTATTACAAAATCCAGCTGGATTCCTCTGTGCTCAAATCAGAGAAAGATACGGCATTATTACTTAAATGAGGAACTGGTTTACAAGGAGCACAGAGCTAAGAAAGTTAACTGCTTACTAACCCAATGGCAGGTATGGTGAAGGCAGAACAAACCCTCACAGCCAAATTAAACCATAAGGATGGGGAAAACAAAATATACCTGCAAACATCAGAATCCTGAGGATAATATTAAAAGAGGAGAAACTCCGAACAACAGCTACAGTCAAGGTATGGCCAGGTTTCCTTCCAGCCTCCTCCAGTGGCAAAACCAGTCAGTATCTAAAGCTTATCACTTTGGTTTAGATCACAGAATCTCAAATTTAGAATTTAGATCTTAAAAAGCCTATAAACTAAGAGGATTGAGTATTGTCCCTGGTGTAGTGCTCTAAGTTGTAAGTGTTTCCAGAGGGTTGGACTACATGATTTTTGGAGATCCCTTCCAACCTTATGATTCCATGAAATGATGTCATTGCACTGGTATAAACAAGATGACAACTAGATTGATCACAGGCATAATGTTACACTGGACACTGCATCGAAAAGCTCCCACTACATTAATTCCCAGAATGCATATATGGCAGAAATTATTCAAGTCACTGTCACAGGCTCAGCCTCAAAAAGACAGAGAATGAGAGAGGACAGCTGCAAAATATCCACTCACCATGCATGGCCAGTGGCTTCCCCAAGCACTGCACTCAGGATGAGTTTGACCCAGCTAGTACAGAGACAAGAGTTGTCAATTAAACCTTGTAGACAAGTCACTGAATTCTGAGCAACACTCATCTCCTTCAAAGGATGCTCAAGGTTACCAGTAAAAGACAAGTCCTAGGAGTAATATTCAAGAGCAGTTCCTCAGTTGGTAGCCGCTTCCTGCTGCATAATGTCACTCACACAGAAAGTCACAATGCCTTGATAGGCTTCACAATCCCCCATCAGTCCTCCAGCTGCTTGGCTAATCAGATATTATTACCTCCTTTGTGTTTTCTTTGCCAGCCCACTCCTCTCTCTCTTGCTCTGGCGAGGTTGCTGTAAAAGGACTCAGTCATGATTCCTATCTAAATATTTCACTTGCCACACCAAGGGCTGTATTTTGCATACCATGGGACTTTGGTTGCTCCATCTTTTGACAAAAAGCTCCCTGGGCTTTTGGGAATAAACAGTGATAACTGTACCCAGTCTCAACAGAGTGCAGTGTATGTCAGACCACAGCCATCAGGTTCACATCCAGTAATTGCTGAGCAGTGACTTCTGCACACCCTAACCCTGAAGGAACCTGGAAACCTCCATTTCAGGTTTGAGGTTACACCAGGAGATCTCTGTGCCACACACACACTCAGACAGACAGACAGAACCAGAGCTCCATGCTGTGCTTCCCACTTCTGCAGTCACCTCTGCACTGGTGATATCCCATCACTGCAAGCAGAGGAGCAAAAGGAACACTTCACAGGTTTGGCATTGGCTTCCAGCTTCTGTAGATGCTGTCAGGCACATTGCCACTAAAATCCTTGGTCATTGCTAACAGATTTATGGAATCTCACCTTTTGACTTAAACCCCTCTTTTCCAAGCGTGCACATCATCAAGATTTCAACATTCCCTGAATCAGAGGAGACTGAACTTCAGATTTCCAAAGCCTGACAAATTGTTATGACTTTTTTTTAAATCCCATTTCCCTAACAGTCAGACCCAGTGCCTTTAAAGTCTTCTGCAAAGGGAAGATCCCCAGGGCTTTAAACCTCCTCTCCCATATTTGAAGAGCACCTTCACCAGCAAACAACTGCCTCTTGTTGAGCCGATAATTTCAACTAAGTGTTAACATTCAAAATAGTCCCTGGAGCCGGGGCTTGGCTAATCACTGCAGCTCACTGTGCTGCGTATGGGTACACAGGGGAACAGCAAATGCCCCACTATGTCCATCCAACTCCACTCTGTGCCGCCGAGACCCGAACAAAGGCAGCATTTTCTCAGCAGGATGTGTTAGCTCAGGCATGCTGCCACGGCGTCTCAGCTTCTGCAGGTAACTGGATGCAGTGTAGACAAGCCGAACATGGTTTCATATGGAAATGAGTGGCAAATTATTAATATTAATAACATCTATAAACAACTGGTGACAACTTCAAGTGGCTTATTGTGTGGTATGTACAAGGCATCTGTTCATTATCATTTACAAGACACTCCTGATATACAATTTACCCAAGTATCTGTGCAGACATGCTCCACTCTGCATCTCAGCGTTAAATACCAACGTGCTAACAACATCCGCAAGGCCCATGCTGATGACACCACTGTGTATGGACACGAGTGCCAGTCCCAGTGTGGGCGCCCTTCGCCGATAAACGGCGCCAGTGTGGATGAGCTTCTCCCTGCACTTTGTTCCCGCACAAATCTGTAAGGTCGCAGCAATTGACTCAGTGGAAATTTGTCTGATTCAGAGAGGGCTTGATTCTCAGATGCATGAAAGCTGTTTTGTGTCTGTGCAAGGGTTTAGGGCCCAAAGGAAACTTCTTGCAGCCCAGCAATGAACCCATGAGCAAAAGTGTGAAGGGGGAAAGGCAAATGGAGGTATAAGAACGGGATTCTGAGGAGCCCTGCTGTAAGTTTATTAAGTCAAAGATAGAGTCAGCCATGATGCTACAATCTTTCTGTCAAGGACAGTGATAAAAAACTATCCTCACTCTGAGCTCTGGGATTTACAGCATAGGTTTCCAACCTCCAGAGGCTAATTATTTCAAGTCATCCTGCAGTGCACCCTGGGCAATGCTTTATGAAGTTAGCTTCATGTGGTTGAACACCCGTTACTTCATTGGCCTCTTGCTGTCATGATGCAAAGACGGACTAGTACTTCATGTAGCAATTTTTAAATAGAAGTGGATGATTTTTCAAGTAATTATTAGCAAAAATGTCAAACAGAAAGGCAGAGGCTGGCTCTCCTACTGAGAGGAACCACTGAGGCAGAAAATATGTGCCAGAGTATATAGTGGGAGCCGCGCAGAGCTTGCTGTCAGACAATGTGTTTTATCAAACCGGGAACACAATACCAGGCTGCTCAGAATACCCTCCTTTAATGAGGTGGCCTCAGCCGCCATGCTCTGCTGTATTCAAATAAACACAGCAGCTTTTCAGCAACTGATTTTAATCTCACTTCCTGATCTGAGAAGGGCTTGGGAAATTCAACATCTTTTTTTTTAAAAAAAAAAAAATCGCTTTTTAATTGTTGTTGGCAACCTTGTCTACTACCTTCAAAGGACAAGTTAACGGCATCTAAACAGGTAACAGTGACATCGCTGTGAGCAGAGGAGCTGCTTCTCTCTCTCCCTCGTGAAGACTGGTTCGCATATTACCAGATGTTCTCTTCCTCATTTGGAAAAGAGAAAAAGAATAAACCTCTAGCCCTTTATTGCAGGAAGGTTGCTGAATTACAGAACTCAGCCTGCAGATCAGCACCGTGCTGCAAGAACAGCTTTGAAGTGGAGCATCGCAAAGGCCATCGAGAGCAGGCAGACTCCCTTCCTTTTGTCTGAGCAGATGCTCCCAGGAGCTATGAGCAATATCCGTACTGGACATTACTTCATTCAACTGCACACAGACAAGAGGAATGGTCTTTTGAGGTTAAAACACCAGTCTATTGAGCAGTGGAACAATCTTCTGCAGATTTCTGCTGTGTTATTAATTATGCAGTCCCCTATGTGCAAACAGAGAAAGCATTTAAACCTCCCTTTCCTTCTGCTGTCTCCTTTGCTGGGGGAACTTTGCAAGTGGTTTTGGACACAGAGCAGTCCTTTTTATGCATTTGACAACGATATCTAAGGACTATCTGTACAACCAAGCTGCACAGAAATGATCACAAGTCACAGAATCAAAGAATAATATGAGGTTATGAAAATAATGTGAGGTTGGAAGGCTCATCTAGTCCAACCTTTCTTAGTAAAAGCAGAATCTAGACTGGATGGCCCCACACCCTGACCAACCAAAACGTGTCCAGCAACAGCAGGGCTTTTATCAGATGGCCACCAAATACTGGTTGTATCTCAGCACTCTGTAACTTCCTTCTGAACTGGGATGTGTAGAAAACCTGAACCAGAAGCTTCTCCAGTCACTGGAGAAGTTAAGGCACATGACAAGCGATGGGACAAAACTCAACCCAAGTACCTCTAGGAACAAAGACACAGTAAGTTATTTTTACGAAAGGCTGCATGAATTAAGGGAAAGAAAACCATCACCACACCTGTAGCCGCAATAAGGTCTGCTGTGCACAACTCCAAAGGCAAGTCAAAGGTCCAGCCCCATGCGCATCCCAGCAACCCAGCTGTGCCACATGTGCAGTTTCAGAGCCAGCTTGAATTTTAGATGGATCAGAGTGGGTGCTCCAAATACCTGCAGAAATATCTGAGCCACAAGAAATGCACCATCCAGCTGCTCAGCTCGTTAACAGTGTCCTCTTTGAAGCTACATCCAATTTTAGCAGCTGAAATGCTATAGGTGGCTTAAGCTTGTAAACAGAAAGCAAAACCGAGCCTTTAATGATTGTCCAGCTCACAACACGGTGAAGAGAATCTTATTGCCATTTAAGCCTGTTTAGCACGCTTGGATGTATGGCACCGCTTAACTCCCTGCTAAACTGCTGTTCTACTTAAAGTGCCAGAGAAAGCTGTGGGGACACACTTATTTTTCTAAGAAGCAGCTGATTTCAATTCAGCACCAGGCTGGTCCCCCTTGACCTGTGCTACACCAAAGTCACTCAATCTGAAACACAAATGTCCATAAAGGCAGCCCTACCTTAATGACTGCTTTTCAATTTACATCTTACCTTAGTCCTAAACCAAGCCTTAAGAAGGTTCTGCTGTTCATTTTCCTCAGTAACTTCAGAGCTGATTTTTAAAAGGGATTGCTGTCTACAGGATGAGCACCCAGGGACATCCAGAGCTCCTGGACATCTCAGAGGAAGCACAGATGCTAGCTCAAATGTTTCTCAGGATTTACTTTATGATCAACTACAATCTCAGCTCACAAAATTTTCATCTCAGCTCACAAAATTTTCCTCAGGATGGGTTGTGCTGGGCTAGCAATGCCCTTCTGGGAAGAAAACAGACAGTTTTGAAAACGGCTTGACCAACCAGAAGAAGATTTTGGGATAACACGATGTGGTCTCTCTCATCTGGAGCAGGTGCCAGGCAGACATGCAGGTAGAGGTGAAACCTTTCAACTGGTGTGTTCCCTCAAGGCAAATGTCGAGAGAGACACCACTAAAATGCATGAGCTGAGGTAGGATACCGTGAGTATGTGATGTGGGACAAGCAGCCAGCATTTCCTGTTCCCCTTGGGCTTCCCGCTGATGTGACTACCTTCCAGTGTGGGTATGAAAACCCACCCGAAGCATAGCCTGAAGAGCAGCAAGAACGAGGTAAAGCAGCCAAGCAAACTGCTACCAGTAACTCGCAATGAAGCATAAATTTTTCAGAAGCCCATAAACAATTGAAACATCCAACATTTTACTGAAACCAGTGGGACCAGCTACCGATAGTCACACAGCAAAAGTTACTGCAAATCATCTTGGAGCTGTTTTCTGGGGAAACTGCTGGGTATCAACACTCACCCCAAGTTTTCCACTGGGGACAGATCTGAGTTTTCCAGGGGGGGAAAGAAAAGAAGTAGAAACACCAAGTTTGCTTCTCAACTGTGATGGTTCATTAGAGAAAGCCAGATAAGCTTCTGGTCTTTTACCTCACCACATTCCTGAAATAAAAATGACAACACACAGACGTGCTCACTGCCAGCTAAGCAGCTCCCCAAGCAGCGGAGGTTCCCTGGCAGTGCTAACATCTATCCGTTGAAAGTATGTCATTTAGCAAAGCCTCTTTCTCTTCCCTGCACTTCCAGCTGTTCTATGGCACAAACACTTCCTGGATGCAAGTCCCAGGTCTCTCACATCTCACGTATTGAAGAATTAACCTGAGGAGGAAACTGTCAGACAAGTCTGACTCAAATTCCACCCCAATTCCACCCCAATTTCAGCGACAGGCAGAAGGAGCTAACACCTTTCTGTAGAGTGCCAAATTCATATCTTACAGCTGGAATGATCTGCAGTAACGTGCATCTAAGACCTCTGCCATGGACCACGACTCTATTGCATTTGCACGGCAAATAAAAAGCTCACCAGCAGGAAGACTGGCTCCAGAAGCATGTAGGGCCACTGGCAGAGCTGTGTTTTGCTTGCAAGCAGCTCCCAGGGCTATAGCACAGGGGCACCAGAGGTTGTGTGTGTAAAACAGCTGTGGGGAGAAGTCACTGAGCAGTGGCTGCCCATCCCACTGTTCCCTTTGCAGCACACTAATCTCCACACCACGGATCTCCTTGGAAACGACTGTCTTCTCTCACTGGTGCTGACCTTCTCCAGGTATGTGCAGTGTCCACAGGGCAGACAGAAGCTATTGCGCTGCACTCATGCCTTCCCTGTGTGATTTTTAAAGCTATATAATCTTCAAAAAACTCTTGCTAAGAGAGTCAAGTGACATAGAAGATGTCAACCAAAGACAAGTCAATGAATAAGCTGGATCAGGAAGCAGACGTCTGGAAAGATTGCCTGGAGACTGTGGATTGAACGTGTCCTTGGAGGTGTTCAAGTCCAGGCTGGATGAGGCCTTGAGCAACTAAGCCTAGTTGAGAGGCGTCACTGCCACTGGCAGGAGGTTGGAGCAGATGAGCTCTAAGGCCTCTCCCAAACTCAGCCATTCAATGATTCCTTAGTTATGGTCAATTGGTGAGCAAAGGCAGGGTCAGCAGATCCTCAAGGACTCTGTCAAGGTAGTGACCACCTTCACTTAGAGTGTTCCTGACAGCTTGGTCAGGATGGTTCGTCTCCACTGTACGCACCTACAACTACTAATGTCCAGAACTGTGCTCCATAAAAGAAGTTTTACCAAGACCACCCGACACAGTGCTCCCAGCCATGGCACAGATGCTACTGGACTGCTCCAAGGAAAGCTGAAACAGCCAGAGAAACACTGGATGAAGTCTCAGGCTTTGGCACATACAGAATCATCAATCTCCGAATAAGAGAGAGGACTTTGTATTTGGATGACATCAGACATACTTGTCAGGATCAGGATGTTCTCATGCAGCTGCCCTGAAGAGCTAAATATGCCCTTGATGCAGGACCCAAGCAAATGTGCAGACAATTTTACTGAGAGTATGAATAAAATAAACTCTCCCTGACAGGACTAAGCACAGGGGGAAGAAATGGCTTTTGCTATCCTCCGTTAGTTAAAACCCTTTGGACTTTGCTTCCACCTCACTGCAGAGGGCTGCTGATGCAAAGGGTGATACTTGCCTGCAATCTTTCCCTGGGAAGTAATTAGTTTCCATTTAGAGGGATGACAAATTGATCAGGCAGGAATCTCACTGAGCTCTGAATTGAAGCTAAGCTGTGATAGCTCCAGCTCTGGCAAGTTGGGTTTGTAAGTCTGTCGATGCATTTTACAGTTTCAAAATTCAATCACCCAACAGCAGGAAAGACATTGGCTTCACAAAAAAATAAAAAGAAGACTATGNGACCCAAAGCCTCCACTTCCTCCTGCAAGTTCATTATCGCCTCTCTAAAGCATGACGGTGGTGTGAAATGGGTTAGACGCACGGATGCCTCTGTTAACGGCCAAAGAAAAAAAAGTCGCACATCATTAGGAATGGAATAAACGATACCGAGGCACAGAGCAGAAATGATTTGATTAGCAATTTCCAGTTTTGAAAAGACCTGGAAGAGAACCAAATGACTATACAGAAGGTGTGATGGAGTTCTTAATTGCTGTAACTGCACAGGGAGACTCGATGATTTGTGACATATAATACAGCACAGTACGCTAACGCTAATAACTGTTAATTAACTGCAGCAATGATATACTCTCAAAATGCACATACAAGTTACCATAATTTCTAGATTAAAAGCTGCAATGTTCGAAGCCAAAGGCAGGGGGAAGGCAGCGCAGAGGGAGACCAGGGGAAGATGAGAAAGTGGAGAGGGAGGCAGATAATTTCTCCCCTTTTTTTTATGCCTCCCCTCACCCCTGGCCCAGTTTGAGCTGGGCTGACATCTCACTCGGAGCAAAACGGCCAGAAAGCACCAGGAAAAAAAAATTCAGATACTCCTGCTGAAATGTGAAGCTGCTCCTGAACGAACCTCTCCCTCCAGAGAAGTGGTTATTAATTCTGAAAGGCTGTTGCTGCACCAGGCCATCTGGCTGTGCCGTAAAGAGTTCAGTAGCTGCTGCTGAGCTAAGATTCCTGTCGGATCCCATTCGCCCAGGCGACATTATTCACTCGCAAATGTTATCACACCATTTTTCCCCACACATTGCTGCTGTTTCCAAGCCTCTTTATCTGTCGGCAGTTTGTTGCACTGCCCAGTGGAAAAGAAAGCCCTGTCAGGAGCCCTGGGGAAGCCGAGAGGCAGCACCCTCGTCCAGCGGATGCTCAGAAGCTTGTTTGGCTCTGCCTCCCAACAGTAGAGCTGTGTGCTGGGCTGGAAGGCAGCACTTAGCAAAAGCTGCTGGATTGACAGCCTGGGAGACTGAAGCCTTCTATTTATCCCCAGCAGGCAGGCAGAGCACAGCAGCGCTCCCACACGCTGCCCTTCGTTGGCGCCTAGACGGGAATCACACGATACTGATTAGCTGTCCAGAAGTGCTAAAACATTTTCTCCTTCGGATCAATAGTAATAAAGAGGAGGGGAAGGCAGGTATCAGGCAAGCAATGTGCTGGGCTGGTTCTCATCTTCCTGCAGAGCTGCTAGCCAGCCCCAACAGAAAAAAACCCTCTTGGCATGCTTCCTCTTTGCAGTTCTTCCAAATGCAACCGATGTGCAGACAGGCTATTTAAATGTTACAGTCAGGCTAATCTTGTACCAGCCCTAACACATCAATTGTCCTGTGGATGGGGAAGTGAATGAGCTTTGTTCTTCCCTCGGTGCAGCCATTGGAACACACTTGTGCTGGATGGCCTCCAAAGGAACTGCTCTGTGCTTCTAGAGGCACCACTACCCCCACCACAGGGCGAGTTCAAATCCAATCCCTGTGGAAAAACACAAAGCAAACACAATCCATCTGAACATTTCATAGCATCAGTGTTCACCAGTGCACACAAGGGAGAGCCAAGGTAACAGTACAGGCGTAGGGCAACGAGGGGAAAAAAGGACTAACAGACTTGCTCAGCCTCTACATCCTCCGCTTTCGCACTAACGTGGTGTGTTGAGAGCATGTGTGAAGTCTAGCTATCATTTTAACATTGAAGTGCCTTGAAAAAGATTAGGGGTAAACTCTGCGGTCATTCCAACATATGGCAAGACACTGAAATACAGACGTATCCTGCTCAAACTGGGGAATTGGGATGAACACCTTCTTTTACCAAGGGTTTGGATCTTCTAGTTTTATTCCCGCCTCCTCCAATTTTTTTCTACTCCAGTTTCTTCCAATGCTCCTCCAATACCATCAGAAACATGATTAGAGTGGAATGAAAGAAAGAAGAAAAATCAGGTTGTATTTTGGTCCCAAAATATTAGCTTCTAGCTACAAATAAATAAAAAACAAACCCAGAAGTTTGTGGGTTTTTTATTCTTAGGCATAAAAGACAGACCCGACCCACTGGTCTGTACAGTCCTATTCCTTCTCTGGCTATATGGCCAGTATAGATGAGTACCCTGCACTTTCTCCTCCAGCACTGTGCCAAAAGAAAATGCCTTCAGGATGGCATTTTTACCTTTCTCCTCAGTAGCAGGATGACACTGCTGGGCCAGTCCTTTCCCTTTCCTCACCTCTGTTACTTCAAGGGCTCCTAGCTGTCACATCACTCCCAATTCCACTCCCATGACCATCAGCCTCTAAATAATCCAGCATTTTCTTTACCACCTAAACCAGAACTTTAAAACTGATTGAAATCTGAAATGAACGCTGTGAACACTGGTCCACACGTAAGACAGACATTTAATAACCCTCATGGGAAAGAAAATCTTCTGAAACTGCTCAAATGCATCCTGTGGGGATGTCAGCCTGGAGTGAAAGATTCTTAAAGACTTTTTGTGTGACAGCATCACACCCTCGGAGAGTCCCAGGTGCCATTAGGGGGGAGGAGAGGACTCCAGCGCACTTGAAGAATTCCAGAATAATCAGCCTCAGGTACTAATGTTTTGCTTTAAGATGTGAAAGATAAGACACTGAAATCCCACGATTTCCAGCAAAAGGGGGTGTTAAGACCTAAAGCTGCTGTTCAATTCCACACCCTTTTTCTGAAAAGATGCAGGTGCCCACGTGTTCCCCCAAGTCATCCACAATGAGGCTCAGCAACGCAATGGGAAGGGGCTGCCAAAGGGCTGGATCAGCTTCTCATCTACCCCCCCATGCTGTTATTTCCACCCTACAGCCTTTCACGAACCCCTCTCCCTCACAACCCTTTCAGTTCACTCCCACAGAGAGCTCTGCCCCAGCTCATACATGGCACTGCTAATTTTATTGAAAACATTTTTCATATCTGTAGGGGAAATCGGAGGTAAGGGGCTGGGGGTGGGGGTGTGTGTTCTCCTTTCAGGTCTTTCCCATTGTAAATCTGGGCTTAGTCTCAGCACTACAAAATCAAAAGACTGAACAGGACAGGTTGACGCCCACCCTAATACAAGGGGGGATTAGGCCAAGTTGTATTTTTTGCCTTTGAAATGTTTCCCCCATAATTAGAAGCAAATTTCTTTGTCATGAGATGAAATTCCTTTGTGCAAAAAACGCGAAGCAGATCCTACACTTGAGTTACTTCTCAGTTTAAGCCTCAGTTTTCCTGGAGATTAAATGCCCGATAAACCTCAACCCAGCCAGGGATAAGGGCAGCGCTGCCCTCTGAGCCCACGTTGGGGTTTTCTCACAATCAGACTGCAACAAAACCCTTGGGACCTGCTGGCTTGTCTGAGGACCTTCCTGATTACTCCCCAGCACTGGAAAAAGTCCTTCTCTAGTGCTGGCTCCTGGGAGAGCACTTCTCAGCCACTGGATCCCAGCAGAACCCCTCCAGCCCATACCCTTGTGGCAATAATCTGTGGGATTTATTTTTCTTTCTATCTTCACCTATGAGTTTGCCAAATATTTATGTCCTGTTCCCTGCAAAAACTTACTGGTACCTGCCTTTCCTTTTGGTCTGGCTGGGATTCAGGGTGATTTGAAGGTGACTGGAGAACCAGGAGGCAGTTTGCCTCCAGGAGCCTGGCTGATCTCCGAACAGGAGCACTGGACACTGCCCCCACAGTCCCGGCCACTAGCACAGCCTCTGGGGTGTTTAAAGGACAAAGTGTGCATCCACAGGGGCCAAATGTGATAGCTGGTATCACAGGAACAAAGACTTTGGGGCACAGAGTGAGTCGCTAGGGGCAACACCTGCACCTTGAGAGCCATGACGGAGCCTGTCCCAGGGGTGCTCCATGAAATCCCATCAGCCAGTAACCGCAGCTCTGCAGGCTCTTGGCTGTTCATTCATCCTTCATACTTCCCATTCCTGATTCTGCCTTTGGTCCTACATGTTCTCAAAGGATAAAATGTTTGGCTCTATAGCTCTTGGCCTGCTCTTTTGTGCTTTGTATCCAACCTCCAGTTCGTGCCAGTTTGTTATTTCTCTGGTTTCTCAGCTTTCTTCTAGCTCTGCATCTAACACAGGGTCTACCCCAATCGTAATAATCCCCCAGAGGAACCTCCTTAGTCTTCATCATGCCACACTTGAGCTCTGCCCAGGGACTAATTCCATCCATGGACAAGCCAACATTTGCGCCAAGAGAAAACCCTACAGGGCTGCAGAAATGCAGTCTGTTGTAGTGGCATGAAATACAGTTTTCCTTCACTTACCACAATCACCGAGGTATTTGCTACCCCAGATGGAAACAAATATTTTTTATGAAGATCTGTTTTAACCAAACGTGTATATAAAATGAGAGAGAGAGCAAGAGAGAGAGGGGCACATTTGAGGTTTGCGGTGGTTGAGAATCTACGCACAGAAAATTAATGCTTTGACATGTATTTTGCGCTTAATCTTTTGTGGCAACTTTTTTACATTTGTAAGAGTTATGGATTTTAAAAGTCACAGCTAAGATTGCTTAATGAGCATTCACCACCCTGGAAGTGGAAGCAAGGCTGATGTGGTTTAGTCAGCTGTTAGCTTTATTGCCTCTCTTCTGTACTAAAAGTGACAAGTTGAACACATTATAGAGAGCTCAGATGTGTTATGTAGATGAAGCCTGCAGCAATATCTGCCTGCTCTCTATTATTTATGATGTCTATATAATACAATGGACTGAGATTTAAGCCATTGTGATGCAGTTTGTTTTCCAGGGTTCTAAAGTACAGCACATTTTACAGAGAATTGCATCTCTGTTACATATTAATCAAATCCATCTTACATGCAGCTCTTACACTGTAAACTAAAGGGAAAGAAAGATTAAAGCGCTTGGCTTTTCCTCAGCTGTCAAGGACTGGCAATAAAATAATAATAAGGGCTTCTAAATAATGTGTGTGTGACAGGCCTTTGCTCGGCTGTACAGTCCTTTATGGAGGTTAACTACAAAATAAGTTCCAGTGAGTGATTGAGAACAGGCGAGTGTGTAACACTGTGATGCCAAGCCCCGCATAATTCTTTGCAAAGTTCATTTGCAGAAATTCTCCCAACTCGACCAGTCATGGTCCTTGCTGGTACAGACGCCCCGTAGGGGTGTGAAGAACTTAACTCCTTCTGCCCACATCCCAAAGCCCCTGACTTGGGAACCTGCCCGTTAAAGCCAAAAAACTCCACTCTGGCAGCAAACGTCAACCTTGCTGCATTAAGAAAATGAGTGTTATGGTGTAACTCATGGGAAAGTGATTTTATTATAAAATATATAACACTCTGTAGAGGTCTGTGGGCTTGGATTCTTTTCTTTTCCATTATTTGCTCGAGTTTTGAAGATCAAGAGGTGGGATTTTTAACGACAGCCTCAATCACTAGGTGGTTATAAGACAGCATGAGCTGTGGAATTTATTAGAGGGTGGGTTTGGCTTGAGGTTGTTTTTTTTCCGCCTTTCCTCCACTGGCTTTTTCTGCCAGGCAGCCTTTTAAAAGTTCATCTGTCTGCTCTGCCTTATTACCCCTCAGCAGAAGGGCTCAGCATGCCGCAGTGTGCAGGTGGTCTCCCTGCTTTCCACCAGCTGATTTATCCAGCACAGTGCCATGACAGGAGGCGACGTGGGAGTGGAGAAGAGGCAGCCGAGACTGTCACAAGTCACAGCAATGGCTCAGCCCGTGACAAGGGAGGATCTAGTGCTGGGCTCTCTCCCTGACTCTCCACGTGGCTGTAGGTGTCTGTGCTCCGCTCAGAGGGAGATGGCGATTAGTCTTTAGAGAGTCCTGGAACCCACAGATGAAAAATCACCGGGTGAAGGCTGAGCGTTACTCTTAAGCTACACTCCGCTGTAGACAGTAGAAATAAAACAGAGGAAGGTGTAAAGGACACGTGTGAACATTCAACAGCTCTTTGCATCTTGCTCAGCCAAACCGGGCAGCACAAACCACTCCTGCAAGCCCCAGTGATGCCTTAAACCGCTCTGTGGTGGGGCCATGACTGCAGCTGCTTGGCTGGAGAAGCCAGGGAGGTGCTGGAGCTGCATGGGGACCCACTAGGGCAGATCCAGACCTCCTGCAATTGCACCCATAGGACCTGGTGCTGGAAAATACGGCCCTGAATTCAGAGCTTGCAAAGTTTAAACATTTAAAACGGGGAGCTCCTTCTGGGGCATAAAGATTGGGCTGTGGAAAAAAACCTGAATTCAGATGAGGATCTGTGTTCTGCAGAAGGCAAGAGGGTGCTTGGATGTGGGGTTGGGCTCAGGCTCACCTGTTCACCAAGCAGAACACTGAGCAGTGCTAATTTTAGGATCACTAACACCAGCAAAGGAGTTTAGGAAATCAAAGGAAGGGCAAACAAATTTTAGGCTTCAGGGCACCATCTGGTGCTGCAAGAAGCCAGGAAGGATTCATATCCCCTTCAGACACACCACAGGGCTCCTGACAGCTCCGCACCATCTTCTGCCACCCCCATGACAGAGAAAGAGCATTTGCTTCCTCACTGATCTAATACACGAGGGCAAATTCAAGGTCTGCTCTCAAAGAACTGCCTTATAATGGGTCACAAGAAGAAAAGAAGATGTTTCCCAGCACATTTCTGTGTTTTCTGTAGTGTATTGGGTCTCCTTTCTCATAGACCTCTTGAAATGCTGGATGTTGATTTCACAGCTTGTTTTTCACTACTGGGATTCCTCAGGAGCATCCAGGTGTTGCAGCCACCTGAGCTCTTCACAGTGTGAGGGTTTGATTATTTTTTTTTGGTATATTTGAAAAAATATTTTAAGCCTCGACCCAAATCTAACCACATTCCTGCAAAATTGCCACTGATGTCCAAGTCTCCTGCAGAGTATCGCCACCATCTTAGTGAATTCACTTCTGACTGACACAGACAGGAGAGAAGAAACAAGCCACCTCACGGTGTCCTGTGCACCATAGTTACAGGAAAACACTAAATCATAGAATCCTTAGGGATCGGAAGGGACCTCAAAAGATCATCTAATCCAATAAAACTGAGCATCATGAGTTCTTGGAATTTTTGTCTCCCAATTAACCAAACCTTTGTAAATTGAGGGCATCCTGAATCACTGTTCCAAGTGTGACTCAGATAACTAACTTGCTGTAGGGCTGTCTTGACAGTTTATGTGATTCTGGCAATTTCTCTTAAAGCCTCTGAGCTCCCCAAACTCTTGAGGCCAGGCTGGACTGTTAAGCTTACAATTAAATATGAAAAACGAAAATTCTGCTGCCTGTGATCCCAAGGAAAAGCCTGACCATGCTTGTGGCTCAACTTTCTCAACACAAAAAGGAGCTCAACTAATAGTACTGAAAGATCGCATTATTTTAAGCAAATCTTCTCATCCCCTCAGGGCCATCAACACAGAACTTTTCTGCTCACTGGAAGCCACTTCACAGCCTCTCACTGCCTCTTGGCCAGATCTACCAGGCCAGGCACATCTACCAGCCAGAAGTCTCTCTGAAGCCAGGGGCTGTCAAGAAGAGCTGTCTTGGCATTTAATTTTCCCCAGTGAATGGGGAAAGATACGCTCTGGAAAGAGATCAAAACCCCATTGAGGGAAACAATGACCCTGCCATCCCAGCAGCTCTGAAAGGTTCCTCAGCCCTAAAGCGGAAAGTTCCTGAAGCGGAGCTCAGTGTCAGGGCCACACTGTCAACTCCAGCTCGGTAACTGGGGGACAGCAATTTCCATTTCTGTGTAAGCAACACTTAAAAGGATAAATTGGAGCCAGCCACAGAGAGGAGCAGACTGGTTTCTTTTGCTTTGCTCTGTGTGGAAAGTGGCCTTCATGCCACCTGACACTCTGGGATCACTTCTCAGGCTATGGGAAATGAGCTGGGAAAACACCAGCACAAACCTCCTGTGGTTTATATGTCTGCGTCAGGCGAGCCGTGCAGAATGCAAAGGCAAACCTTTCAATCTGCCCTTCTCCTCAGCCTTGAAAAGCCAGCACAGAGCTCCATTCAGAAGGGGATTTACCACAGGGTTTGGAAAGCACCAAGTGTTAGACAGGAATCTTGCCCCGACTGAACCTACTTACAAACCCTTACATTAATAGGCAGCACTGCTAGAGCCAACAGCACAGTGTGTGCGGAACAGAGTTGTAAGTCACAGCGCAGGTTTGCTGAATGGGCTTGGGACCAGCTGCATCCCTTTACTCCCTCAATAATGCTCTGATATGGGCACATTCATTTTGCTGTTGAGGCAGCTCATGGAATAAATGTGCATCCCATCCAAAGGGGGATTACTGTAGGAGCAGATGGATGCTACACTGCAAACAGTAAACTTATGGAGCTCTAATCTCATACAATACAATTTACTTCCATACAAATCCTTGGAAGGAAACACCACAAAATGCTTTGCAGCACCAACAAAGGAGTCCCGTGCACTGGCCAGGACATCAGGCAGTGGGGAGTCCCACACGGCTCCATTCCTGCTGCTGCCCCCATCTGACCAAGGCATTTGCCCAGGCTGTGCTGCTGATCATCCAGCTGGAACCCAATGCTCTCACCCTCACATGAGACCCTGAGCCTCACATCCTTCTTGCAAAGTGCTTGGTGCTGCCTGGGTGAGCAGGGCCACACAGGTACTACCACAGTGGCAAACACACCTGGGTCAGTAATTCCCAGACAGGGCAAACTGCACCCAGAGACTGCAGTAGAGCCTGAACCCCCCCTGAAATTTAATAGCAAGAAGGTAGAAATTCTTGCAGGCTGGTAATGACAAGGCACGAAAATGGAAATGCAGAGCAGAAGGGGAAGGTGTAATAAGGCAGCATTTAGCACCGGCAGCAGAGAAAAGCAAATCAGTAGTTTTTAAGGAGCAACCTGAGGTGAGGCGGTAGCACAGGGGAGAGAAGAGAGAGCTGTTCCAGTTAAATGGGCACAAGAGAAAGATCAACCCCCGACTGTGGAGCGCTCCGAGAGGGAAGAGAAAGAGATAGAGAGGAACAGGGAGGAGCGAAAAGCAGCACTTGGAGGTGGAATGAGGCAAAGCCGTAAGGAGCATGGAAACCCGGCAAGATGTGCCTTTTTTAATTGAACATGAACAGTAAGGAGTGAGCAAATTTAATTGGGGATGTAAAGGCTTCTTGTTTTACGTCCTTTGCTTTAAATCTTTACTGAGAATCAGCACACGGCATCGCAAACCCACCGCTCACCAAACGCAGCTCGCTGCAATCTCTGTCTTGCGGGATCTTGCTTTAAATACTCAATAGCCCAGTGCTCTGTCTTGTGCTGATTATTCAAGAGCCATTATGATATCAGTGAATGTCTCTGATTGCATTTAATTCAAGTGTGCAATATATTTTGAATTCAACTTGCTCCAGCATCCCTGGCTCTCCCTCCCCCGAAGTCTAACAGATCATTTAAAGCTGAGCAGGTCACATCCTGAGCTGTAGGTACTAACCATGTCATTTCTTCCTCTCCTAGGGGCTTTAAATCCTGCAACTGCTGCCCTGCCAGCGGGAGAGGTGACCCCACATTTGTCCTGCTCATCGCTGGCTAATAACCATTAGGGACAATGGCGAAGTTCCCACCTGCTGCCCAGGAGGACTGCAGATCGCTCCCAGCAGGATGCCAGCGCTGAAATCTCTCCTTTTCATTATGAGCTTTTGTCACTCCTACACCCCCAGAAATGACTCGGGAGGGCTCTCAGGGAATTAAACTGCAGTGACAAAGTGGGTCCTACCCCCTCAACAGTCAGCAAACACAGAGGAAGGCTGAGGCTGCTCTAACATACCTCTTCACCCCCAAATGGAGCCATGTTGCTGGCTCTCTATGAAGGGATGTGTGCTGAAACACGGCGAGGGAGACAAATGGAAGAGCTTCATGCCAATGTGGCCCAGGTTTAGTGTGTTCACACAACTGGTGCACAAATCAGCTGCTTCTCTAAGAGTGCCCACCGGTCACACATGGCCAGGACAAGCCCCACCTACAAAAACTCTGAAAACCCTCATGCAGCCACTGGTGCTCATGGAGGACTCAGGGGAAGCACTGGCATCCTCAGGGATGCTGCCAAGAACACCTTCAGCTATGCTCAAGTACCTAAAGTCTTCATCTTCAGGGTACTGATACCTTGGCAGCTGCCTAGAGTAGGGTTTTCTGCACTGGCGGTAGCCCCAGCATCATGATACAGAGCTCTGGAGCCTCGGAGCCACAGGTTCTGCTACAAAACCCCCATCTTTAGGTCCTTCACAGGGTCCATCTGTAAAACACCTCACTCAGCGCCTGCAGCAGCACAGCTGGCTCCTGCCACTGCCCCAGCAGCATCCCCTGCCCTCCTCCAGTGCCTATACATGCAGTGTGGTCTCTTGTAAGGGAAACAAACCCCACAAGTAGATTTCTTGGTGCAATACAAGGTGGTTGATGCAAAAAACCAGCAGCTCAGCTCCGCTGGAAGACCCTGAGCCACTATAAAAAAGCGGGGGCCAGCGGTGTGGTGCCAGGCGAGGCTGTGGCACGAGGCGAGTCTGTATTTTCACACCAGTCTATTGTAAGTCTCTGCTTCGCGCTTCCCTGAAACAGCAGCAGCCCAGCCCCACACTGCAGTGAAGTATTAACTCATACCGAACACAGTTTGTCTCCGAGGACCCTCTTGGCCCCTTCGTCATCCTGTGCTGACATTTTAATCGCGCTTTTGTGGGAGCCGGCTGGCAGTTTGTCATCAGGAATGGCGCGGCGAGGGGCCAGCGCGGGCTGCGCGCCGTGGCGGCTGCCGAGGGAAGCAGCCCATTCTGACAGACTGAGCAATAATCTGAACTTACTGCGCTGAGCCTGTGGGACACCAGCCGGGCCGCTTTATCTTCTTCATTAAAGTGCGCTCAAAAAAAAAATCCATTTTCCTTTAAAGTCTCAGGAACAGATGGAGTAAAATTAATTGCGCCATTAAGTCCCGATAGACAATACCAGAGTGGTTTTCTTTCAACAGTGCATGTGTGTTACAAAGTGCTCTTCGTAAAAGGCAATTACTGCAACATTTGCCATAAAATAAAGGTTGCTTTAATGGGCAATAAACACAGGCTTCAAATTTTGTATGAAATGGGTCTCCAAAGGGCGCTGTTATAGGCAGCTCAAAGGCACAACTGACTTTAGTGTTTCTGCTCTGGCTCCAGCTCAGCTAGTTCGGAGAACAATGATTTCCACCCTTGGATATTTTGGGATGGAATTATGTATGCCGAGGCAGCGCCCGGCCCGGCCCTTTGAGCCACCTCTTGCTGGTCAGGAAGTGGTGGCTGGGTGGAATCTGTCAGCCACAGTGAGAGGAGAGACCCATGGCCGGAGAGGAGGAGATGGCAAAGGCTAGGGCTGGTTCTTCTGCTGAGAATAAAGAGGCCCTACTTCCTGACTTCAGATCTGCGCCAGTCTGAATTAGCACTGGGTTTGTTTGATGCAAAGCCTGGCATATTTATTTATATTTCTTTTTAACATAAAATACTCTGGAAAACAGATCCCACATCCTTGCAAACAGAAGGAGGGGACTATAAAAATGTGTGTGGGCTGTGTTCAGAAGAAAAGAGACAATGGCATTTCTGTGCTGTTGGCTTTCTGGGCACCACAACCTCAAACCAGTCCCTACCCCATTAACTCACCATCAAACAGTTTGTGACGGCACTGCAAGGTCCAGTTTTCCTGACCAGAAACAAAGCGACACATCCACATCATTCTCACCAACCGCTTCATCCTATTTGTCAACTTCACAGCCAGCCTCACCCCGGGAGTAAAACACTTCATTTACACCCGTCTCAGCCCTACTGAATCACTGACGGCATTAAGACAGATGTCTCGAGAACCTACACGCGATGACCTGCCAAAAACCCCCTCTTCTGCTTTGTAGGTGTGTGGCTGTCCTGGGGGCACCGTATGCCCACACACTTCTGCGTAGAGAAACAGTTTCTATCTGATTGTTGCTCAGATTTATTTGAAGAGGAGGAGAAATCATTTCAGTTCATTGTATTTTCACATTCCAGTAATTACAAAGCGAGCATGACATATAAATGATCCATTAATTGAAATATGGGCTCTATGAGCTCCAATATTTATAGTGTAAATCCATATTTAATTAAATAAAACCAATAATGCTCATTTCAAAAGGGAACACTGAAGCTTTTTATTTATCCATGTAGCTGATGCTTGTTGGTAAATCCTTGTGGCTGAGGGGGGTCGGGGAACAGGGTGCAGGAGGGCTAACAGAGAAACCCCCCCGGATAAGCAATCCCTGCCAATGGGTGTGCTCTACACCGCTGTTACTATACACCATCGCTTCTTCTGGGTAATAGCATCAGTCAGCACCTCTGACTGAGCAGCTTTAATCACCCACTTAATTGCCTTAATCGCCTTTTATATAACTAAGAAATCACAACACTGCAATTGTCTGCCTCTGACACACAGTAACATCAGGGGTGTGACATTAATGACGTAATTATATTAATTGCCGGAGGCTAACGTTTCAGGATCTCAAAGTAACAGACGCTAAACCCTAAAAACCGCCGCTGCTGCTCTGTGGGCACTCGCTGGGTACAGCGCAAAGGGCAACAGCAGGGGCACAGCCAAGCACAGGCACAGCACGATGGGCTTTAGCACCCTGACCTGACAGCCTGTGCACCTCCTGCTGTCCTGGGTTGCTAAACAAATACTCACACACCTCAAAAATTATTAATATCTACATTACATTGTTTTCTTTGCTACCTGTTGAGAATTCCTTAGAAAAAGCCCCAGCTGAGCCACACAGCCCAGCCTGGTATCAAGGCTGCACTCACAATGGATGATGCTCTCCTAGGGACAATTTGCCATCGTTTTAATCAGACTTTACCGTGGTGACATTTTCCTCTGGTTGATCAGTATTTAGATCATAGAATCATCAGGGATCAGAAGGGACCTTGAAAGATCATCCAGTCCAATCCCCCTGCCACAGCAGGATCATCCAGACCAAGTCCAGGTGGGTTTCAAATGTCTCCAGAGAAGGAGACACCACAAACCCCCTGAGCAGCCCCCTCCAGTGTCCCGTCACCCTCACTGGGATGCTACCTCCCTTTAAAAGGATGTTACCCCGTTTGACCTCACAGCACTATCAACCCTCCCTGCTATGGTGTTCATAAACCTTAAATACCAATTGATTTCGATTCTGGTAGCAGTCAGCTGGCAGCAGTAACCACCTTCAGTTCCTGTAAAACAAGCGGTTGTATGTACAGGGTGCCTCTGCTCCAACACAAGCAGATAATGGTATTTGCATAGGTGCAAGAAGGTAGAGAGCAACAGTCCTCAGTGCTGACAGGCACTAAGATGGTGGATTGATTGCACAACAAACCAAATTTTAGGGTGGCATTTGCCTGATGAAAAGCCCCTGCAGCCTTCTCACTCAAAGGGCTGGTTGCGTTTCGACTCACACTGCCAACGCAAACTTTACAAGAAGTTGATAGGTGAGTTTGTCCCAGAAACTTTACCCTAGAGGAGGAATCATCTGTCATCTCACAGCTAATACAAAGCCAGCAGAGAGCACAAAAGCCAACATAAACTTCCATCACGTGTTTTGGCGAAATGGGCAGAAACGTAACCACATAAATACACCTGACTCTGACCGAGCACATTAATATCACTAGGATATTCTGGGAATGCACCATTCTGGTATTACACATCCTGAAGCTATGGCCTAGGCATGTTTGTCTATCCCCAAACACACCCTAAGAGCAAATGGTAAAAGCAAAGACCTTGCAGGCAGGATAGGAAGAACAATCTGGAGCAATCCATCAGATCCTTGGTGGCCTTCTCCTCAAACACGGAAATAATTGTCAGCTGATGCCTGGGATGTGTTTAGAAGTGATATCGATACAGAGTTAGGGATATGGCACAGGGGTGGTCTTGGTAGATTTAGGTTAATGGTTGGAGGTCTTTTCCACCTTAAATGATGCTATGTTTTGCTATAGGCATGTCATGAGAGAAACCCCATTGCTCCCTCCAGCCCCATCTTTGCCAACAACACGGAGCAGATGATAAGCACTTGCCTCTGTAAGTGACACACAGCAGTGAATGCAAGGTTTATTACTTTTTAAGTTCTTTTTACAACAACTCCACTATCTCAAGAGCTGGAGAAGAGTCGTCAGTATGAGCTGCATGAAGTAAACAAGATGCTAAGAGCTTTCATGGCTTTTTAGTGCTAATGACTATTAATAATAAATGGATAGTGCAAAAAGCTATGCAGTGAAAGGCTTCACAGGGACACAACACTCTTCCTGAGCCCCATGCTTATGGACCATTGACTTCATGAAAACCCAACTACTGTCCAAGTGAAGGAAGTAAAATAACAACTAGGAGCAAAACAAGTGAACTGGATAACTGAGGTGCCTGAGTATACCTGACATTTAGTATCAGAGGATCATTAAGGTTGGAAGAGACCTCCAACCGTCAACGCAGCCCCACTCTGCCCACTAAACTCTGTTCCATAGTGCCACATCTATTGAAGCCAACCTTTCCCTTGGTGGCTGTTGCAAGGCTGATGCTCCATCCCTGCAAAGCTGCAGTTGTTAGTGCCCCATCTCTAGAGCTTCATGCTCCTCTCTGAGTGGTACACTGGAGTAAGAAGGTGTCCAGGGAGAAGCTGCACCTACTGAAATCCTTGGGCCCTGCAGGTTGCATGGATGGATTTTGGAGGTTGTTAAGGAAGTAAAAAGGAGGACAGGATCACATGCATGAAAAAATAAACCCCAAATAAATCTGCAGAATTCCCCACACTCCACAAGGGTCTTCACCTCTGCTGTTCTGCATTGCTGAATTCATAGATGTCAAATTCTTTATCCCTAGGAAGCTAATTATTATGAAAGGTCAAAATAAATAGCCACGCTTGTACATAAAGCTGTTGTTAATATAAAGGAGTAGACAACTCCAATTTACAAGCCATTTTGTTGTTATAATTACAGAGCTCCTTTCACCAGAGGGTTTGCAACCATTTGGTTTAATTATGAACTAAGGAGAAGAGGAGGGGGAGGAAGGACAGCCACGTCCCTACAGAACAGAGCTTTCCCAGGTATCACAACAGATTGCATTGAGGATAAATGAAAGTCGGCTCCCATGGGCTTCCTTAAAACACTTGCCCTAAAGAAGAAGAAAGATGCTGTGGAGCTGGGCAAGCAGCCACTGAAGGGTTAAGCAGGCAGCCCATTAGAAATGTCCTTCAGTTCTGTGTCTGTTTTTCCTTACAGAACATTAAGCTCAGTGGGGCAGTCAGAAACCCCTGTGGTGCCCCCATTAAAAAAGATCAAGTCGCACATGTCGATATCACAGCTTCACCCATACTGTAATTTGTCTGACAGCAGCTAATGCTGCTGGTCAGGCCCAGGGAAGACCAGGCTGCCTTTTAAAGAGAGAGACCCAAATCCCTTTAAAAAAAAAGAATTAAAAAGAAAAAATTGTGGTCAAACTGCTTAACGATATAAAGATGCAATAAGCATTCCTGCCACTCCTCCCCTCCCACTGGAAGAGGGATAAAGCCCAGCACAGTACTAAATAATCCCAGCAAAGGCACTGTCGGAGCACTAACAAAATGCTCTTGGTGCAGTCAAAGCATCGTCCTCTTCTCCCCCCCCCACTTCTTTTTTTTTTTCTTCCTTAATGCCAAAGGCATTAAAAGAGATGAAAACCACTCCATTGAGCTAGGTGAAACGTTAATCCATTGGCCTTACTTTGCTGGGAAACCAGGGTTTGAATGAGGCCCAAGGCATAAACGAAATGAGTGTAGTGATCTCAGTTTAATTCTTAATAGGCCACAACAGGCAGCGCAGATACTGAAGATACAATATTAGGAAATCAAGCCCTTCCAGAATTGTTTTTTCCTTTTGGCTAACGAGGGTCAGGAGAGAATTAATAGAGAAACTAAAACCTTAAGCCAACCTAAATAGCTCTCTATCCAGTTAGAGCACACAAAGAGCATGGGAGACGCTGCTGGCGCACCCCACAGCTGAGGAGCCATTCAGCAGCCTGGCAGACACTGGAAAAGCTGATTTGCAGAAATTTAAGGCCCCCATTGAAAGCAGGAGAGTGTTTCCAGTGACACCTCAGCAGATTTTGAGTCAAGCCCACATAACTGCACGCAATGGGACTTTGAATAGTCCCACCAAAGCCCAAGCTTTAGCGATCTTAGTAGGGTCGGGTATTTTTTTGATGGCATCTTAGAAGCTGCAGATCCCTCCAAGTACACTGGAGTGAGAGGAAACAAAAACCAAATTTCCACCCCTTGACTGGGACCATCCTTAGAAAAAACAGTGCTAAGAAGATGCCAGGTACAGGGATGCTGCAATCTTGTTTACATGAGAATTTTAGTTCCTTTCTGTGTTTTCTTAGCTGTGGTTGTTGCAGCAGATAGATTTACTGGAGGTCTCAGGTGGAAAGTCAAACCTTTTAAATGGAGATATTTTGTAAACACCAACTGTCAGTACTAAGGAAGATCAATTTTGCTTTGCAGGAGGGTAAGGTGTCACTTTTGCACTCAGAAAGCAGGGAAGAAATAATGCATAAAGCCTGGAGAGCAGAGCCTGGAATAAAATCAGCAGCAGAACAGCTATTCAGAGAGATTCAATACAAGTTGAATACTTGAAAGTGCAATGATCAAGTCCAGCGTTTAGTTCCTTGTGCATCAAACGCCATGGAATGCCACAACGGCCAAAGTCCAGCTCAGCTGGGTGCACTGAGCCAGTATCCTAGAAAATCCTCATGATTTCTCTGGTTCTGTCCCTGTTTGGCTGCGGTCTCCTCTCTCTGCATTTTCCCACACTCTGCACGTCAGGAGCTGATCGCATGATGTCTCAGCAGATTTATAGAACCAGGGGGCTGGAGATATCTTCTGGTTTGCATCAAAGGCAGCTTTGTCATGCACCGGGAGAACCGGAGTTGACTCTTCCTGCTTAGCAAGAAGCAAGTAAAGATCTAGTGCTGTTAGAGGCCGCTATGGATGAGCTCCCTTTGCCTGAGCTCTGCCTCCTGCCCTGTGTTCCTCTCCCAAGAAGGAGAAGTGAAAGCTGTGGGGTGCCCGTTTGAGAGAGGAGTCCCATGACACAGTAGGCGTGAGTCATAATAAATGCAGGAGGGTGAGCAGCCTAGCTACTCCAAGGCTGGGTTACTACCGATTTCTCTGCAGTTTCACTCCTTCCCTCTAGTATCCCATTGGCAGCACTGCCTACACAGCCCTGTTTGCTCCTGTATCACAACTGTCCTTCCCATCACCAAATATAACACAGCTCTTGTGTTTCCTTTCAGCTTCCCCTTGTGGAGCAGACGATTGCAAAAAAATCTGACACCAGGGACAGTAACTGAAAAAGCCAGAAAACAACAAAAGAAAAAGCCCTCCCCCAAGCCCTCAAACACCTCCAGCAGAGTTCACCAAGATAACGAAAAAAGCAAATCCATTGCCTACAGAGCAACAGGGACATAAATCCTTCAGGAGGCTGTCTTATCTCACCACACAGAAATTTAATCACCCAGTTTGCTACACATCAGGGTGGTGAAATACATCTTAGTCTCGATGCCTGCAGAAAACAAGTTCCTCTCTTAAAAGGTGGTAGCAGTGACATATTGGAGAGAAAAAAAAATAGATATATAACCATCATTGTGCGATAAGAGCATTTCCATGCTGGTGGCCTAATGAATGCATAAAGCAGGGTCCATGGTGAGCTGCAAGAGCATTAAAATTGGTGCTGGATGGCTCCATTACCACTCCATCCATGATTGTGCCAAGGGAATAAGAATAATGTACAAGTTTACCTAACAAATTATAGACAGGCTTGGCAATGCATTTCTAAAACAAAATGCCTTGAGCTAGTACTGCAAGGTCCACTCCATGCTGAGCATGCTACAGGTTTGACTCCTGCAATTGTTGGTGACAGAAATTGCTGGCAATGCTCTGCTGAAAGTGAACTTGCTCAGCCTGCTCATACCAGCTGGCCTCCCTGCTTCCCTCAAAGTGAAGGTGTTAGAACAGATTATGGGTTCAGCTCAATCACACTGCCATGGTCTCAGAGGGAAAAACCTTTCAATACAACCTGAGTTTGAAGGGGCAGTTATACATCATAGCCTCAACAGATGACTAAAAAGGAGATTGGTAATTCTAGGAAAGACAAGAGACTACGATTGGGGAACTTAAGGATGGAACCGAAGGATGCTACAAGGAATTACAACCTACAAAACACAGTCCAGTCTAGAACTAGTAATAGATTTTGAGTTGTACCAAATGTTTTTGCAGTCATTTCAATCTGCACTAAGCCTCTTGTCCTCCAGCTTTGCTCAGGCTAGTACGCTGCTATGCTTCAGTGAGACACAAAAAGTATTTGACTAAAGAAGAAGCTTTGCAGTTAAAGGTGTAATCTGTGCTGCTAATGTATTCCTGTGCGTAATGGCCTGAAAGTACTGTATTCATGTATAAGCTTTCCCAAAATTATTTATTAATGGAAGAGATCATATAAGATATTGCTCCTTAATACGCTTGAAAGACTCCCATAAATGCACAGAATCTTACTCTCTGCTCTTTGGAGGGGTGTATCGGACCCAAGTTGAGTACAGCCACGTTATACCAACACAGAGCTACCCTAAGAAAGGAGAAAAAACAAGAATGTCTGAGGCAAGAAATCATCTCCCTCGGCTCCAGCTCAAGAGCACATGAACCTACAGTCATCGTGGCTGTCATATCACACCGCGTTGCTATGGAGATAATTGCAATGTCATAACTAAAGGCTAATGTCAGCTCCAGGTTTTACAAGGAAATGACTGGATTGTATTTTTAATTTACCCCCAAATTATTGCAACTTCTCCATCAAGAAGAAAATGTGAATTGTATATTGAATTTTTTGACAGCCACAGAGCAGAACTTTTATGGTTTAGGATCCAGAAGTTTTATGTCACTAGGCTTCTCTGAAGGTGTTTTCAGATGTTTCCAGACACAATTATACCGAGACAGGAAGACAGAGGACACCAGGCTGTGCATACATAAGCTATAATAATAACACACCTACATTTTATGAAGTATGTATATTTCCTTATGTCGGTCTCCTAACCTGAGCCTCATTTAACAACTCTAACTATTTTATTAACAATATTAATCAGTACTTTCAAAATGCTCTCCTGACCTGAGAACTGTTAAGTTGCTCTCTAATAAAAACAAATGAAACAAAATGAAATTTTAAATTATCTTCACACTGGCCTGACCACGTTCTCTGCCCTTTGTGCCTGAACTGGTGTCCTCCAAGCTCCTGAGCTAAATCCAGGCCAGCATGGGGCCAAGCTGCTGTTTTCTTTGGGACTAACTTCAAAGTCAACAAGCTCTTGCACAGCTCCAGTCCTCTGGCTGCTGGTAGCAAGCAGTGATGGTGGTGGTGCTGACAGAGGTCCTGACAATGGCATTAGAGTATAAGCTTTGCAGTGTAGGGACCAACAGTGCTGGGAAGTGCCATGTATAATTACGGCATTATTCAGAATCTAGCATAATCAATATAAACTATTGACCAACCAAATAATCAATCCTCATTGTACAAGTAGTTTTACTGAAAGCTCTGCTGTGCAGGCCACTCTGAATGCAATTGTCAACAATATCATGTCAAGAGCAAAGACACCAAGCAACCTGCAAAAAAATGTGCAAGAGAGGATAATGGAAGTGTTCATCTTAACTGTTCTCTTCTGTATCACTACTTAATTATACCGAGACAGTCATTTGGTTTAAGCTTAATGCCAAAATGATAGGAGATGCCATCATGGAGGCACTTCAGGTTGTTACTTGTAAGGATATCCAGATGAAGCATCTCTGGTGTACATGACATCAGCTAGAGTTGTGCCTGTCACACCCAGACTGCACTCAGCACTTCCCAGCCACAGCAACCATCAGTTATGCCACAAATCACTCTCGTGGCCTTCCTCAAGAAAGACTGTGTCCACCTCCAGAGCAGAACTGCACCTGCACTGAGATGATTGATAGCAACAAGAGAGAAGAGAAGGAAAGAAAGATGAATGCAGAGAGTCTGTAAGTTGGCACAGAGGAAAAAAGAAACAAAGATTCTTTTTCTGAAACGAATGTTCTGAAACATTTCCAACAATTTCCTTCCTATTTTCTAACCGCTGGCAGCTTGGGTTTGACATATATGGGGGAGAAAATGGTCTAAACCATATACAGCGATGTTTAATTCTGTTGACACGATTACCTTTCTCCTCCCTCATATGAAATGCCTTTGCTGCCCAAAGCGAATTCTAGGAGATAAGCACCAGAGCATTTTCAATATCAAAATATTAGTCTTTAAGCCTTGCTTGTTGCTCAGATCCATTACAGCCCAAAGTTGAATGACATGACACACAAAATACTATCTTATTCCGGCATTTTAATACCAAGCAATGTATTACCATTGTCAGTACGCCAAGGATTAGTTGAGTACTAGAAGAATATACATGAAAATATAAAGTACCTAATGTATAAAACGTAATGACTGCTACGAGAGTAGGATCACACTTGAGTGGGCAAGCAGAAGTAAACGCTGTTGGAAGCCATTTGGCCCAGTTTGGAAAAACTAGCGGTTAAAATAACAGGTTGTTATGTGGTACCTTCAGTGAGCTTGTGCTTCTTGCCTCTATTGCCTGCTCTGTCCCAAACCTCCCTGCTAAACTCAGCCCAACAAATGGCCCCTTCTTCTCCTTCAAGCATTTAAGGCTGAGAACGGAAGCCCTTAATCCCTTTACAACCCTCACTCCTGCGTACCCTACCACCTGCCCCAGCCAGGAAATCTCTAGGCAGAACAGTTCTCCTGAAGAATCACATCAGCTTTAGGGAAGCCACCACCCCTTCAGAGTCACAACATTGTCTCTTCTGTCTCACATGGGATCACTAAAAGAAAAATGAGCATGTTCAGAAAGGTACCAATTAGAGAGCGTTAAGCACATGACCAAAAAAGAAGGCACAATGATGGGAAAGGCAGTGAGTAATAAGTAAGCTGCACTTCCATAATTTCATAGGAAAATCCTTGGGGCACAGCCAGATTCTGAAATAAGAAGGCTGTATTTATAGCAATCAGTTTGGTTTGACATATTTCCCCTAATATGCTAAATTACTCCTTCACTATCATCATAACTTCCCCTCAGTCATTCCTCGGCATCTTCTATTAGGCTGGCCTAAAAGCACTTATCGAGCTTCTCCGGCTGTGACCTCTTTAAAAACGTGTTAATTCTGACAGCAGCCAGCACGCGGGGAAGAGGACGTGTACAGCACACAATTAACCTGCCTGCAGGCTGCCACTGCCTTTCCTGGAGAGGAAGAGGATAGTTGGCTTCTAACAAGGCTTTGCTATTTCTAATCTGCGTCCTTTTGTCCCCTTCTCATGTGCTCCTCCACCTCTCCACCCAGACACCTTGCCATGGTGAATCATTAAATCGCCAGCTAGAGTGGAAGGATGGAGAACCTCTGTCTGCCTTGCTTTTCACTAAGAGGAGGAGGAATTACTTTCGAGGAATGGCAACTTGCCCACTTGCTTGGAGACCAAAGACCCTCAGGATTCCCTAAAAACCACCAGATCCTCAGCATTAAGACTCCTCCATGGACAATTTGAACGGATGACCGGCATGGTCTGTGGTTAAACAGAAACACAACTGCAAGACAGGTATTCGACAACAATTAGCTCCCATTTCTCCTTTGTGTACGATGATGGCCAGAAGACCCACTCACAATCACGGTTCTGTTGTGTGACACTGTACGTATCAATAGTGAAATAAAGTCCTTGCCCCGAAGAATTGAAATTCTGAAGAGGCAAATCTGTTATGATAAAGCATGTCAAATCTAATCACTGGCCAGCATCTCCGCTTGTACTTCTCATCCTTCTCAGCCAGTCCTGAAAAGAACAGTCATCACAGCCCCGTACAATCGCCATGTGGCAATCCCTGGCTTGTGTGAATAATGCTGTTTAGTATTTCATAACAAATGCACCCAGTGATACCTTTATAATGATCTTCTTAACATAGTGCTGTGCTATCCTCAACATATGTAGTTCTGATTTTATTTTTCAAGCCACCTGCATTCTCGCTCACATCAAATAGAGACTTTTCCTGTAGAGCCAGGACTGGAAAGAGGATAATGCCTTTTTTTTTTAAGGGGAAAAAAAAATCATGCTTCTTCAACCTTTTTTCCTCCTGCTACTCGGGTGCTTGTCTTTAATGAGCAGCTCCAAATGACAGCTTTAATCACTGCCTCTGGCCACTGAAAGAGGCCGCTAATGATAGGAAAGAACAGAGGACCATTTGCATCAATCAGCTCCAGTCTAAATCACTTTTTATGATAATGCATCCAAGCGAAGAAGAACGTCTCTGATGTCTCCTGCATGATGATGTACCACAGTGCTGTCTCCTCATCTCAGACCTCCACATAAATCTCTTAAAGATGCACACACACCCCACCCTGTGCTGCCAGCGCTGGCCCTCGTTTTCTACACCATTAATGATCTACCACCAGGGTAGAGTCAGGAGAGGTTAAGCAATCAGTTCATTGAGTTTTCACTTTCTGCAGGGAATGCCCACTGCTCCCGGAGAAGGGGAGGGGGACACACAGACAATGCCTGATCTGTCAAACAAATACAATTTAGGATCCACATAATTCCTGGTTTGCCACCCACTGACATCAGGGGTTGACAGAGAAAAAATATTGGGCAAAATCCAGAGGGTCCTGCCTGCTATGGCACTGAATCTCCTCTACATGCAAAATTGAAACTGCTAAGGCTTTACTCCTGCGAGTACACTTTATTTACACAGGAGTGCTTTCAAAGAGACTAATCCCATAAGTACAGATTACCACCACCACTCCGCCCCCCCATGGAAGGGTTTATAGGATCAAGGCGTACTTCTGTAATACTAAAACAAAAGCCCTGATCCTGTACAGGACAGTGCCCTGATTAGACACCAGACTGAGACAGAAGATCTGGGGTCAGTCTCTGATCCAGTCACTGGTTGAGGTCTCATGCATGAACCAGCTCTCTGCAAAAGGATCGACAGAAATTCCTCATCTTCCTAACACTCAGAGAGGATAATGCCAAGAACTTCAGCTGCACTGGACATGGGAACTGTAGGTACCCACACATAATACTCTCTATAGTCTGTATGTGCTACATGGTCCTGTGTCACCCTAGTGTCCTGTGACTGTAGTAAGCCTGCTGGCTGCTTCCATCATAAAGCATCAAAGCAAACAAGACAGAGGTCTTCCACATGCCCAGCAGAGGAACTGGGTGCATTTGTAAAGGGACAGATTTCCAGAAGCTCAGGCAACAAATTCTATGTAGGAAACCTGAGCAGAAATTCAGGCTGAACCAGGCACCCCATTGCCTTTAGCTCCTTTGAAGATCCCAATATAATGTTCTCAGCCTGCTAATGTTGGCTAACTGGACTGACCCACAGGCTATCTGTGGACTGGTTCTGTGTGTTGGTAGGCTCTGCTATCCAGACCAGCTTTTACAGAATTCATAAAATCCTCCTGCTGGGTTGTGTGTCAAAACAACATCATTTTGTCAAGGCAAACTAATAACTGCAACAGCAAATTCATTTGGGATATATGTACAAGCACAGGGTTTGTTTAATTATTCCTCTTATTAAGAGAAAAAAGGAAAGGACAATGTTAATGAAGTTACTCTATTCCCCCAAAACAAGCAGTGCTCGGGTACTTCATTTATGCTCTTCGTGTTTTGACTGACACTTCTGGATCCTCCTGTAAACTACAACGAGATGTAAGGAAAAAGCTCTTCACTGAGAGGGTGCTGAGGTACTGGAACAGGTTGCCCCATCCGTGGGTTCTGGAAGCCCCATTCCTGCAGGGCCAGGTTGGACAGAGCTTTAATCAACATGATCTAGTGGGAAGAGTCCCTGCCTACCGTAAGGTGGGTGGAAATGGCTGATCTTTAAGACTCCTCCTATCCCAAGCCATTCTGTGATTGCCAGGACACTCTAATCAGCTTTCAGGGAAAAAGAGAAGGCAAGGTCTCCAAATAGGCAAATTTATTTCATATAGTGATTTCAATAAAAATTCTTTCTGCTTATAGAAACAAGCTAACCTTTTCAGGGCTTAATCTCCCACAGCAAAGAGGGCTTACAATGCCAGCTAAAGTCACCGGACACTTTTAATCTCATGATTAAAAACAGGACTACTATGATTGCATTTGTCAGGAATAAAAGGATGGAAGAGAAGGATTTGTTTAGTGGGAGAAAAGTGCTGACTGACTGAAAACGGTGATACTTCAATTCTCTGTATGAGGAATCCTCTCAAGAAAATTGCCCCTTTAGCAACACATCAGGTTCTGGTGGATCATTGGAGCCACATGTGAGAAAATGCCCTAATGAAGTCAATGAAGCTCCCGGTGAGCTTCATGGCTCTCAGCAAAAGTCAGCCAACCTGGTCCCAGCAGTCTGATACCAGTGTCCAACAGAGCTAATGGGAAGGCTCACAGCGGCTTGAGTAGGCTCTGGATGAGGCAAATAATAAAAAAATAATAAAAAACCGAACAAAAAATAATAAAAAATAAAGAGGAGAGAGTATACAACAGCTGTAGCCCTCCTAAGCCTCTCTTTTTCTTTTTTTTTTTAAATGTTTCCCTTGGCGGCTTTATTTCATTTTATTATAATAAACTTCAAAAGATGTATTTGATCTGCCAGCATGTTTTTCACTGTCCACCAGGAGTTCATTTCATCTGCGCAGTGTAGCAAATACTGTACATTAGGTTAATTTTCATTTCAGCTGTACAACATACATTATTGTTTCACTGCTTGGCTTAAGTGAACTCCTGGTGGATGCAGTCAAAACCATACCAGCAGATCAAATGTACTCTTTGAAGTTTACTCTAATGAAACATCTTTAAAGCAAAAAAAAAAGCTTTCAGAAAAGCTTTAAACTATCCTGCATTGTTTGGAGCATTTTAATGTTTTGGCCTGTCCCTCCTCTAAAGCAATGACAGATTCATCCTCTCCAGGTTTCACTGCTAGCAGAAGTCACATGGATTAAGCAGAAATTAAACTCTCTGCTGCACTGTTCAACTTCAATGAGTTTGGGGCAGATCATGAACCATATCAGCAGATGCTGTATAAGGCTTCCCATTTCATATGGCAAACAAGACGAAAAAAAACAAAACAAAAAACAACCCAAAAAACAGCTGAAACTAGTGATTTGCAGGTGGGATTAGACTCTGAAGTATATATGAACTATCTTCAAGTTAGCTCCAGGAACGTGCTAAAGGTAGTCCTAAGTCTCAGTGATTCGAACTGGTCTTTGAAAAAGTCACAGAGAAGCACAAGACACAAAGCCTTCTAGAGTAACCCAAGGATCCTATCCCTTCCTTCATGGACTTACCCTGGTTCAGTTTAACTATTCTTTCTGTTTTCTTCACCCTCCAGCTTACCCTGGTTCATTTCACTGAGCCAGCTCACAGAAAGGTCACTGAACTGCACATGGGAAAGGCAGGAACCTCTTACACCATCTTCACCAGCACAAGACTGTAACTTGGAGCTGCTTCCACACTAATACATCCTTCACCACTTTTGGATAAGACAGCCTGACCCCAATTTCAAGGAAACTTTGCAGACTGAAAGTCTTCTGATTTGGGAACACATAGAGCTTGTGATTAAATAGGATTTACCAAACAGGATTGTGTCTCTGTAATAAAGTGGCTTCACTAAGAAGTTAAAAAAACCCAACCCTCCAAAAGAGCCCAAAGGCATATTAAAGCTGCTGAATTATTATCGATGGACACTTGGAACCAATTTTTGAAATAGCCAGTGTAAAGTGAGATGCAGGGTTACTTCATGACCAAAATGAGACTAACAGCCTCAACAGTGCACTGGTGCGTGTTGCACAGCCATTGCTCAGCGCACTACAGCTCACATTCCATCAGCATGTCCTGGCCATCCTCACTCTTTCCGCTCTACATGTTCACCCAGTGAAGAGCTAACAGCACGGTCTTTTGGGTGAACAGACTTTAAATGGCTCTACACTTCTGTTGGAAAGCACAGAGCTGTGCTTTCCTCCCGCTACCGTCTCACCACCACGACCCCATTTTGGACAAAGTAATGAGTGTTTGCAACACCCCCCACGGAAAGGAAGCAAAACAAGACACTTTGTGTACCCCATTAGTTTTATGCATCTCCTAAGTGCGGTTCCCCAGTTAGAAAATCTCCCACAGCTTTTGGTTCACTTTGAACAAAACAGCGTTGGACTTGTGATGAATAGCTCAGCTCAAAATACACTTGGAGGCTTTTCCTTGAATTTTAACTTGGAGTAAATAACCTACAGTGAAGCTAATTGTATTGGAAATTCAGAATATTGAGGAAACGTTACATGTGATAAATATTTACCCTAAAGGAATTCAAAGGGAGTCTGTAACAATTTATTTCTAACCAATACCAAGACATATTAAATTGCAGGGAAAACGCAGCCCCAAACCCTATATTTTTCCAACTTGTTCTAATGATCGTTCTTCGTGTGTTGCCAGACAACAATGTCCTTTAACCACGCAGCTATGTACAATAATGTGGGTTTCTACTCTGCGTTAGCATATTTCATCCTCACATGTTCTACAAGCAAAACAATGGATTGACTCTGCTTTCACTCAAATTGGTGTAACTAATTAGACCCAACTAGAATTACTCCTGACCCTATTCATGTAAACAGTCTTGATGATTTCAGCAGGGCTATTAGTGAAAATAAGGACTCACACAGAGTAAGGATTTATAGGCTCAAATCCTCTCTATTTGAAGCCTCAGTAAAACGCAGCCAATTCCAACACGGAAGGAGAAGGCGGAACTGTGTGCAGCTTATGGGTGGAAAAGGAAAAAAGAGGCACATTTTGGCCAAATAAACCAAGAGAAAAATCACCCTTTGTAAGGTGACCTGCTACTGACATTTTCAAAAAGAGAACCTGGAGAGAGGGTCTGAAATGCAGAAGGCACCGGTGACATGAGAGGCCACGAGTGCTCAGCACCCCATAGTTTCCACTGAAGCACTTGCTCAAGAAAGGTATTTGAGAATGTGGCTTATCCACACAGGGCTTTTTACTTTAAGCCCAAACTAGTGAGAACATGCATGGAAATATAAACTGCTTCATTTTGAGCTTGCCTTGGAAATTCAGATCAGCCTCAAATGAACCAGTTTGTCCAGTGTCTAAATTCAGTCCCTTAAGCTAATGCTAACACAGATGACTATGAAATAGAAGGTTCTTCGAAAAAAAAAAATAAAAAGGGAAAGAAGGGAAGAAGAAACTATATTAATCACTACCAGCTAACATCTGTTTTTAAATGAGGTGTTTTTGATCTATGCTGTTTGTGATGTAAGAGGAAAGCTTTGCAATCCATATGACAACCAGATCTTCATTTTGTTGGGATTAGGGGTCAGCACAAGGGACTGGGGGAGGGGAGCAGGAGAAAGAAATTCCTGTAATGAATGCCAGGACATTCACTCTATAAACACAACCTACAGAACATGAGCTGCAAGTCCACTCTCAAAACGTCTGCTTGATTTACAACAGGATGAACCAATTAGAAATTGAGGATTCTGTCTCATTTAGATACAGGAGGTTTCTCATCAAACAACCTCAATTATACACAGAGAGGTTTCAAAATGAAGATGTTACAGACAGACATGTGGAAGAGTCACTTTAGGTGCACAGAGACAACAGAAGCCAGCAGAAAGTTTTGCTACTGTTCACCATTTCTATAGTGGAAACTATTTGAAACAGGATAACATCGTAGTCTTTCCTAGATGATGGCTGGAGAGGAAGAGGACTTGCTCCCTGCCATCAGCAGATCAAGATCAGGATCAACCAAAGTTGCCAGGTCCTGTTTCTTGGCTTTATTTATAATTTATCTGTTCTAAAGAGAAGAAAGCGAAGAAAAGCTTTTACTCAAGAATCAATTCTGCAGCAAGTGAAGGACATCTTGATGTGGAGAGAGTAGTGATACTGTGGTGAGAGGTCTCTGAGAGAGTTGCTTATCCTATCTTTATACCATCCAGTAGCCAGGGCATTTTAGATGATGGTGCTTCAGACCACTTCAGTGACTGGAACTGGCTTTCTGATCTTACAGAATACAGGGGACTCAAAAGTGCCTGGAGAACTTCAGGTAAAGGTGAAAAGTAGTTTGGATTACAAACCTACAAGTATTCTTGCTACACTGCTAACTTACTTGGTAGTTCTGTCTCTTTGCCAGAAACACCATTAAAAATAACCCCAAACCTAGTTTATTCACACACACATATGAAAGTTCCTCCCACCTCTGGATTACATGGTGAACAAGGAATGCAAAACACATTTCCTTGGAATAATTTGTCTCACCCATCACTCTTGTCACCACCTTCCCCTTCTCTCCTCAACTACGTTGACAAATATTGTCTCAGAAACATCTTTGTATCACTCTATTTTTCTGCACCTTCTCGCTGATCTCAATAAATTCAGGAAACAGCCCCAAGATGTGAAACCAAAGCTTCAGACCCCAGGAAATGCTGGTAAAATAAAACAACACAACCAATGCGCTTCCTCATGCAATATGAGAAAATCATCTATGTTACAAGCATTGCTGAAGTTTATTTGTCATGGAGACTGGCATAAGCATCTGACAACATGCATTATAATGAACATTGTTAGGGTAATGTGTTTAACGTGGCTCCTTATCTTTACCGGTACACACAGCAGTGGATCGCAGGCTGAACAGGCTAAGCAAGTGAATACATCATTCCCTCCCCACTTCTACTTCCCTCATACTTTAACCATACACTAGACTGTACAATTACACTGGCTTAATTAACCCACAAATTTAGGCTGAACATGCCTGAAGAAGGAAACTCCACTGTAATCTTTGTACCCTCACTCAAGATTCTGGATAACAAGAGGATTCCTGCCAGTCTACACCTACTTGTCATAAGCCAAAGGGCACAGTAGATCCTGCACTTGTTTTGTGCCCAAGTGTCTTTCCCAAGACACTACCCAGGGACATTTGTGGAAGAACACGTTCTTCCTATTTACCTCTGATTTCCCAGTGAATTTGCGGAAATACAACTTAAAAGGCCATTGCCACACCAGGACAAAGGCACTAACTTCTCTCTGGGATCCTGGATCCACTGTGGATCCTCGTCTTTGTCACTTTGTGATTCCAGCAACGATGACAAGCTGTCAGTGGGTCACCTAGAAATTTGAGCTAAAGGACAATGCTTCTGCCTACTTATTAAGTGTTGTGTCACAGGGAGAGCTCATTACAGCCAAGCTCTGAAATCTGTGTTGGCTTCTGATGAGTTTTCTGGTAAAATTAAGGTTTTGGTTTTGACCTACAAAGCAGTGAATGCTTTGGGCACTAATTACTTAAAAGCTCATTTCTCTTTTTGCACAGCAACATGACAAGTTGTGGTTAGTGGGTGTTCTGGAGTTGATGGTCCCTTGGGGGTTGTCTTCATTGCAAAGTTAACTTAAATAACTCAAGTCCTATCAACACACAGGAGCCCTTAACCCAGAGCCCAGACATGCTCTTTAATTCTCGCATCAAGGGACATAAGTTAAACCTTCCACACTGCTAACCCTCAAGGTAATGTGACAGATCCACTGTGTGAGCACTGGAAAATGGAACGGATTTGCTTAGAGTTGTTTAATGACAGTGAACAGATCTTCCCAGCCTCCCCTCAAGGACAAACAAGTGCTGCCACCACAAGCTGAGAAGGATCCAGAGGTACTGTTATCTATCCAGCAGCACTGCCTGGGCCAAAGAGGGAAAAGCAGGAAGAGACCAGTGCCATAAAGCTAACAGTGCGATTGTGGGCTGTGCTTACACAAATGGTTGCAGCTTGAGTGCAGGTTCTTCTGGTTAACCCCTTAGAGGAGGCATAACCAGTGAAAAGAATAGCTCAGGTGCCAGTGGTCTTTACTACAGGCAACTCTTGCTCTTACAAACCCTGGGTTTATTCTGGACTTTCTGCAAGAGCCACCTTTCCTCTTCAGAAAGCTGGTTATGACAACTGTGGTTGCACTGATCTTTCAGCTCCTGCTGTTCCCCACACAGATTAAGTTTTGAAACAGCTGGTGGGTAGGAGCCAGCAGTAATTTCTATCAATTTTGTACATTTAAAAACTGTTTTCAAAGTTTCTCTGATTTAGCTAGCCCTTTGTTGCCTTTAAAGGATGACTCAAGGAATATACGGACCCATGCTGGCTCTATTGAAGAATGCAAAGTAGGAAAAATGTAGGAAAAAAATGCTACCCATTCACAGCTTCAAAATCTGAGCCCATTTCTTAAGCACTATACTTACTGGGTATTCATTTGCTCCAAGAAAACTTTCATTGCAGTGCTTGCTTTCAACTGCCCAGCACTGGAATAAAAAGGCAGGTAACCTCTCTTATGAAGACAAGTTGAGGTGAGTTGGGGTTGTTCAGCCTGAAGAGTAGAAGACTGCAGGGGGACCCTTTAGTGACCTTCCAATACCTGAAAGGGGCTGTCAGAAGGCTGGGGAAGACTGTTCACAGGGGCAGGGAACGATAAGACCAGGAGTCATGGTTTGAAGCTGGAAAAGGGCAGAGTGGGGCTGGACAGGAGGAAAAAGTTCCTGAATCTGAGAGTGGGGGATCCCTGGAACAGGCTGCCCAGAGAGGGGGTGGAGGCCCCATCCCTGGAGCCATTCAAGGTCCCTGGATGGGACTCTGTGCAATAGGGTCTAGTTAGGGATGGCCCTGCTTGTTGTAGGGGGTTTGGACAAGATGACCTTTGGAGGTCCCTTCCAACCCTATGATTCTTTTCTATTATTATTCTATTATTATGTACAAATAATAATCAAATATTTAACTACACAGTGAAATAACCCAATGCACAGCCTGTTGTTAACCTCCTGAACATAGGTGCATGTGAGCAGACACCTATGAGCAAACTTCCATTTCTAAGAAAGAATATCCCACACACATGTCCTGAGACACAGAACTACACAGACAAGTTTGGAGCAAGAACCAAATGTTGTGATAGTCTCTAGCACAAGACAAAGCATCAACATCTATTCCAGAGAGACAGCTGAAGGAAACCTATTTCACATGCACCTGCTTCCCTCTCTCCCTTCTAAGCTTTGTTTCCAACCCTGCTGCCCTGTAAATTTTCCATGCTTCATGTGCTTTGCAATTGATCCTTTGGGCTCCCTTATACACTCAGGGCATACATGATTTTTCCATAATAAAGAGACCTTTAATAAAATATTAAAAATACTGAAAATACTGAACAACTTCATCTCCAGCACCACAACTGTTCATCACCCATCCAGTGGGAACTCAAGGCAACAATTCCCAAGACATTATGATCCCAGCTGCCATGAAAATGTCTTCTGGGTATTTGCGTGGATTCTTCATGTCATACAAGTGTCACTCAGTAACAGCTTTCAGATGTCAACAATATCACTCAATCGAGTGCAAAAGAGCAGATGGGATAAAAAATGGTCAGTCTGATCACGAGAACATCCTAGATTTGTTTCACCTCTGATGCCACTTGTTAGTCAACAAAGGGCCTTAGCACACACACTTCAAGAACTGAGGTTCATGTTATTTATCAGTCAGCAGCTACTGCACTACGGTCTCTATGCTCAAGGAAATAAATCCTCAAATCCAACACCTCCTGGTTCCCTGATGCTACACAATGTTCTGCACAGGTTTTCAATCCCATATATTCAAGATCAGAAAGCCCAACACCCTATTAAAATCAGGTACTCTAGCACTTATTTCTTAGAGTACACTTATTCCCTGTGCTGGCATCACATGCTTGACTAAATTTCACTGCCCCACTTCTGAAGACCCAAACTTAGCAGAAGCTAAAAGCACAGATTTACATTTTATTCTGAGACACTGCGTCATCAGCTGGTTATTTAAAACTTTGTTCCGAGATGCTGAACCCAAGAGGCCAAGACTTTCCGTTTAATAGGACCGAACAGACTCCACAACGTGTTACTGGGTACACGCTTTGCATCATCATTAGCCATAATGATCTATATTTCAGAGAGCATCTATGTCCCATAAGGTTCCTCTTCTCCCTTTATAACACGTAGTACACACACGTGGAAACAATGGCATCTGTGGCACAAAGCACAACAGCAGCAGAGAGCCACGGAGGCTTATGAAGTATTTATCAGTAAGTGGTACAAACTGTAAAACTTCCAAGATGAGTGGGAAAATGCTATAAAAATCAGGTATAAAAGTCAGTCATCCTAATTTGAGGTTACTAATGTTGTAGTTACACTTGGCTACGACTCTTGGCACTGATAGTTAAAACACAAAAGCGCTTACACACTCCGCAGACAGAATTAAACACGTCTACACACTACACAGGGGTTTCATAAGAGAATTGTCTTCTAAGGAAGGAGTTTAGACTGTTCCCAAGCACCCACAGCTTCAGCTTATTGTTTAAGGCAGAAGAACCCAAACCTTTCAACTTGTTTTTGGCTCGTGACCCACACCCTGACATTTCTCAGGTTTAGACTACTCTCCCCCAAATTTGACCATCCTGCTGGACAGCTCCAGAGAGGATTTGTCCCAAATACCACACTACAGGACTAAAACATTTGTCAGCCTGGGCAAACAAGTGCTCATGAACAAATAAGAACACAGTGCCCACCTCACATGTGTTTGTAAGGTTTACATAGGCACTTCAAAAGTGACGTTAGCTATGGATTGAAAAAGGGAGCATTAAGTCTCTAAAAAGCAATTAATTTAATCCTTCATTTACAGACCATGCCGTTAGAAATCAAATTCCTTTCAGGCTCACTTTTAAGCCTCCAAACCATGTGTGCAAGGCTGTACATTCAATCCCTCACCAAACTCCACCATGTGTCCCTTTCAGCCAGAATTCCACTTAGAAGCACTTAACAAAAACCTCCACTATCTCAGCACGCTGGACCTTACTCTGGTTCTCTTGTCCTTTCCAGATAAAGCACAGCAAAATGCACATAATTACACAAACGCTTCATTAAACTGGAGAACTTAATGCAGCTCCAATGTTTCTATTACCAGCAGTAATGCCATTCAATCAGGATGATAGACTTCCCTGTATTACTGAGCTCCTAATTGCTAATCACCTTCCTAGATAATAATTACAAAAACACTATTGGAAAATATGTTTAAAATACAGATAGAGACATGAACTTATCCTTCTGTACCTACCAAGTTTGAACCATGATGAGCCAGCAGCAGCTGAAGAGCTGCTCACCCACTTTGTCCTGGAAAGGCACCAACCTGTGTCTGCTGATCCCACACTTGCCTGGGCAGCAAACCTGCTGTCCAGTGCAAACCACTGCACAAAGTACAAGTGGCTGCTGGAAATCAATTTCTCTCACAGCTTGAAGCTGCTGAATCCCAGGAGCAGAGTGCAGTCCTCGCCTACTGATGGGAAGGCATCCCAGAATGGTGCTCACACTGGTGTACCTACTCACCAAGTCCCAGGGGTCCTGTGCTCTGAGGTGGCTGTTACTCAGCTCACAAATCCCACCCGAGGGTTACAGGTCACTTGTGGTGGCACTTTTGGCTGGGCCAAGACACGGTGTCATCAGTGCAAAGGAGGGTAAGAGAGCACTGCTGGCTCCTGCTACCTGATGGCAAGTCTCCACATGACTATGTCAGACATTTAATTTTCCCTCAAAGAAGGGAAATACTTACAAACAAAATCCCCCTTGTAAGAAAAAGTTCTACAGTATCAATATGAGAAACTCAACATCCAGCAGAAGGGAGCTGGAGGGGGTAACTGTGACCTGGCAGCAGAAGACCCAGGGTGACTAGCTAGTGACTTTTCCATGTACACAGACTGTGGTAGTACTGGAAACTTCACTGCTGTGATAGAGTTAAATCAGGTATAAAACACAGCAAGTGCAAATGTGACTCCAGATTCCTTACAGTTACTCACAGCCCATCCCCAAACCCACAAAACCTAACGTGAAACTTTCCTTTAATGATCACCAAATGACTCACGTCCTACCCAGCATAAACCTCTGGAAACCAAATTCTGTTTCATCTACGGCCAGATCAGATCTTCTCTAGTGCTTTCCACACATAAAGAGCTAATTTTTATTCTCACAGACAATGAAGCACCTAGAAACACCAGAAATGCATCTGCAACCCTCTAGACCCTATGTTGGAGCACCCATGTTTTCTTCTGCAGCCAATGGCTACAGACTCAATAAAGGGATTCCTCAGCAATGTCAATGTTGCTGTTCAAAATGGGCTCCTTGCAAAAGACATTTGGAGAGAAGGAAAAGCTTGTGCATAGAAGAAGGGAAAGTAATTAACTCCTTGCTCCTTTCTGTTCCTTTTTCGGTCCTTAAAACAGCTCACAATAAACTGACCTTTATTGCTTTTGTATTCAAGACATTTTATATATAGTTTCCACTAGAGGAAATGCTGCTCATTCCTATTAATCCAGGGCTTTAAAATGACAACAAGTACATTAAATGAGGTGTCTGTGTAATAAAAAAAGCCTACGCTGATCAGGGATGCTGATTTATATGGCAAATTCAAGGCACTTTAACAGCAGGAATGGATATCAGCTCCTTCCCAGCTTCCAAGCATTTTAATGTAAAAAGGAGAAAATTCCTCTGATGGTCAGTCACTTCACACCCAGCACTTCCTGTGCACCTCCCAGCCTTGTCCTGGAAAGTACCAAGCAGCTAGCATCACTGGGGGTTTGCCTAAGAGAGGCAAAGTCTGTATAACCATCAACTATGGGCTGGGATAGTTGTCTGGAAAGGCCTGTGGGTACCACATTACATCCCTTTGAAACCAAAGGGTAAACCTACTCATTTACTGCAGCAGGCCCTTATTCATACCCTAAGGCATCAGTAGCTACTAGCAAAGGTGGAATCACCAAGCACATCTTCCAGGTCTGGTGTCACCAGCTGTTCCAGGCTCACACCCAGCGCTGACTCTGCAAAGCAGGTATTTTTGGGAGCGACCCACTGTTGAAATTGCTGATGAGATGCAAGAGGGAACAGAAAGCATGTGATGAGCACTGAATCTGCCTGCTTAGTCTTGTGAGAAGGACTTTCAGATAACCCAAGATCACAAAAAGGCACTATGCAGAAGACCTGGTTGGGCTTGTGAGATGGAGAATAAGCAGCCTTCTTCAACCAGTGAAATTCTCCATTTGCAAAGGAGGTTTATTCACATTTTTATATTGTCATTTAATAACCTCGTAAGTGAAGAATTATGAAACCAAGGCAATATTAAACCATATTTTCATATTCTCAGTCTCACACAGTTTTTCTGCTTTGCTAACTTTTAGACACTCAGTTCATATTCTACCCACATCTTTAAAGGTCATAGCTCCCATCGGGGTTTTTGGTGGGGAGATTTTTTTTGGTGAATAGAGATGCAACTGTAAAAAGGCTCATGGCAACTTAAGTTCCTTCCTTCATCACTCTTCCCTATCCTTAAAATAAAAAAAAGAAAGCTAGCTGCCGGTGTCTCTGTAGGAAAGGTTCTGAAAGGATTCTGGAGGGATACAGAGTCTTCAGCAAATGTTTCAAAGCAGATTCATCATTTGCAGTGAACACAAGTTTTTGACTGATATGCAGGAAGAAACTTGAATAAGCTCAGATCTCAGAACTGAAGGTTTTTCTAAAGAAAAAGCTCTAGAAACACATTTAGATGGGGGGAAATGTGTGCGAATCAAGAACAAAGCCCTGAGACGCAGTGAGAGTGAATAACCTTTCAGATCAAGCTGGTTTCCTCACTAGAGAGGGTTCCAGCCTGCACGTTCCCATTTGATGCAAATGTCTGTCAGAATAGCACTATTGGATAATAGATAAAAGATTATCTGTGACATTATGAAAAATGAAAGCTTAAAAATGGCTACGAGTTCCATCAAAAAAAAAAACATTGGATGGTCTTTCTGAAAGACAACAATAGCCCCTGTGATTTGTTCAATGCTGCAGCCCACCGCTGTCCCCCATTGTTCTAATGACTTGCACCAGATCGTCCCTGTTGAGCAGCTTCCCTGCTGCCTCCTCTCTACTGAAAACATAAAGTCCAACAAACAATCCCACTTGAGATGCCTCTCTCTCAGCTTGAAATAGATAGAAACTCAACTGGAGCAGCTCTACAGGCAGCTCACTTGGTGTAGAAGGAGAACTGCAGATTCAGGCAGTGATTTCCAGTGCAGGCAAGAACAGATGTTCACCTCAGTCTTTCCTAACCAGCCCAAGACATTGGGCTTTCATTTACCAGAGGAGGTCCAGGCTGAAGATACCTTTGATACACAGGTTTCTGCTGTGAAGTTCACCAAGGACAAGGAACTGCACACCAAGATAAGCGTAGGTGAGGTGTAAATCTACTCCTCCATCTTTTGGCACAATAAACAGCTCGGCTGAAGGTGCTGTAACACAGAAGACCCAACCTCCTACCCACAGCTGCAGCCAGGCAGTACTCCCACCACTGTAAACTGAGGAGACTCAGGACATCTGTGCATGTGTTTGTCTCATTCATCTGGTGTAAATTGGCATAATTCCACTGACATCAGCAAAGTCAGGCTGATTTGTATAAACTGATGATCTCACCCCCTATAATTACATATCATTTCCTATCTACAAATATTGTCCTGTAACAGAGTATAGCGAGATCCCAGATACTCGTTACGCTCCTCCTGCATGCTACAAGAACTCGGTGTAAATGGCACAAGAATGCAATTTATCGATTTCAGGGAAATAAACCTTCACATTCACAAAAATCCAGCACTTTACATTAACTATAAAGTTCAGCCTAACTACACCAAATCCACAGCTATTGTTTTCATTAAGTGAAAGCACAGTGGAGGTCAAGCAATACAGATGCTGCTCAACACCTACATTTTCCATTGCTCAGTAATTCTACGTTGTACTGCACAATTGACATTTGGGCGGTCATGTTGAAAAAGCTGTGAAATTATATTGAAAATCTCAAAAAAAAAATAAGCCCTGACAGAACAGAGATGGGGGACAGACAGGGAGACAAAGAAATAATCCTGCCACCTTGTGAAACCTGCAGTGACTCTTCCTCTAGTCTGTTATGGAGGTTGATTCTTCATGAGCACCTGTATTGATAAACCCAGCATCTTGCCAGGACATAGACTCGGGGGTCTCTGCTGCAACACATCACTTCCAGACAGAGACCCAAAGCCTTTGCCACTCGGATCAGCAAAACATTAAGTGCTGCAGAGAACCTGTTTCTCCACACACAAGCACATTCAAAGGACCCTTTCTGTAGAGACACAGGGACCAGCTAATACCCCTTGAGCTGCAGCAACTGATGATACCCAGCATAGTGAGATGGAGCCCTATGGAATAACCCTGTTCAAAGTGGGATTTACTGCTTCCTATTATAGAATCATCAGGGTTGAAAAAGGCCTTCAAGATCACCAAGTCCAACAACCCCCAACCACTAACCTATCTCCTGAAACACTCTTTCTGCCTGTTTGTTGAACCCGTCCAGGAATGGTGCCTCCACCCCCTCCCTGGGCAGCCTGTTCAAAGGCCTCCCCACTCTTGCTGGGAAGAAATTTTTCCTAGATCAAATCTGAACCTCCCCTGGCACAACCTGACCCCTTTTCCTCTGGTCGTATCGCTAGTCCCTAGGGAGGAGAGTCCAACCCCCGCCTCACTCCAACCTTACTTCAGGTAGCTGTAAGGAGCAATAAGGTCTCCTCTCAGCCTCCTCTTCTCCAGGTTGAACAGCACCAGCTCTCTCAGCCCCTCCTATCAGACCTGTTCTCCAGACTCCTGATCAACCCAGTTGCCCTTCTCTGCCCCCTCTCCAGCACCTCCAAGTCCTTCCCATATTGCAGTGTCCAAAACCGCACGCTGTTTTGCTTTAAGCCCTGCTGCAGCCAGAGAGACTTCCTGGAGTGTGCATTGGAGGCTGAGATCCTGTAACAGCTGCCCACATGGCACTTTATTCAGGAAGACAGAATCAGTCCAGTGTTAAATTAACAACTGTGAGTGGTGCAGAGAATTGGGCTGACGCTGAAGTTGTTTAACTTTGATTTTCATTGTCTCGTTCTCTCGAGCAGGGCAGCGATCCAATGCTCCAAGGTAAAAAATGCATTTGTGCTCTTCAGTAACTCTGAATAAGCACACTCACTTTTAAAATTGAAATCCATATCAGACATTTCCCAGGAAAATGACAATATAGAAGAGCTATAGCTAAAGCATGTAACTGGCGAGAAGTAGGAACTCTTCACACGGTGGGAGAAAGAATGATGCTTCCCTGGCCCAGCTCTGCAAGGCAGAAATGAGATAGAAGCTTCCCCGGCCCAGGCTACAAAACTACCCAGAAATCACTGGCTATAATCCATCCGGGGTTTAATTAACACATTCTCTGAGAGCCACGGTACTCTGGCCCTTGTTGGAGATGCTGATTTTTCAGTGTGGTTGAAACTTCATTTACAATTCCAGTAAAAGCTCCTTTTCTTTTTTTTCCCCTCTCTCTCACTAGTTAAAAAAATGAGCCTCCAGCTACAAATTGGACGATTACAGACAGTATTGTAGAGCAGCAGTAAAAAAGTGTTAATGAGCTGCAGGATATCAGAAACAAAAAAGAAAATATTTCCCCCGCAGGCCAAACAAAATTAATTTTAAAAATTAATGTAAACCACTAATGCAGCAAGTGCCTTCATTAAATTACGGGGCTATGACATGTACAATGCAATATTTTTGCCATTGAATTTGTTATCTAAAAGGTGTTCATTGTTTATTATGGTGTGAAAAGCTGTTTTGCTCCAGATAGGCTGGTTCATTAAGAAATTGGATTCTTGCCATGGCCCTATTTCTTAGCAATGAAGCGATGCCCTGTAGGAAAAAACGCAGAAAGCGGCTCTCTGTTTAATATCAGAAATGTAAATCAAAGGACTCCAGTCTGCTTTTTAAATGGCTTTTTGGTCTTTACAGAGATGAAGTTCACCCCCAAATATTTCACACTGTTGGCTGGTCAAAATGGCTTCTACAAATTCACAATGATAATCCCTGTCAGTGAAGGGTTTGGTAGAGCTCCTGCTATTAAAACACTTTGATTTCTGCCTTTTCATTCAGCGCACTGCACCAGGTTGATTTTAAGAAGGGAAAGACACCCCTGCTTCAACCACATAAAGAGAAAACACCTTTCTGAAGGTATCTACAATTACACAAGAGCTAATGACTTCTAGTATTTGTTGGCTGAACATTTCACAAAGGGTGTTGACATTCCTGTGCTGAATGGCACCTTTTCCAGCAAAGACTCCCAGAGGAGTCTCAGCACCAGAAGCCAACATTCAAGAAGCAGGGTCTGTGGGAACTTGCTGGGGGATCAGGAGGAGATATGGCCTTAGGGAGCAGGACGAGAACAAGAACAAGAGCTGCTTTTGCCTTCTTGACATTGACAAGAAATACTGGAGCTTTCCCATCTAAATAACAGTGGGGAGAGAGAAAACAAAATCTACCCAAAAGCCCTCTATTGGCATATAAAAAATTCCTCTATTTAGCAAAATTAGATATTTTGTTGGCCTTCATTTATGAGCCAAAACACCCTGAGGGGGACTACTTACCAACTTTAATTAGTAATAAAAAGCTTACAAGTGCCAGGGGAGCCTGAACTGGAGTTCACGGGCCAAATCCTGCTCTCAAATTACATCAGTTTAAATCTAGGTTCTTCTTACCTCTAAAAGAAGTTGCATTGTTTTTTCCCCAAGTCACATCGAAGACTGGAGACTTGTGCTGTGACTGATGCTCTGGGAATCTGTCATTTGGCCAGGTTTAAAAGCAGTTGTTGTCAGGAGATTTTGATGTGCTCGAGGCAAGAGTTATTGGGGATTCATGACTACTTGGAGTGGTTTTGTTTGGTTTCTTCTTGATCTATTTTGCAAACACCTTGTTCTTAGAGTGCTCTTAGAAATTCAAAATGCACAGTGGGATTTATTCAATAGCCAGCAAAAAACACGAAAAGAAGGTGAAAAATTGCAGGGACAAATGCTTGTTATTAATAAGCTAATTTTCAAGGTGCTCATCATGCTATGAAGAAACACATGGACAGTTTGCCATCAGCAAGTGGCTCCTGCAGGGAACACGCTGCCATTTGCCACCATGTCCATACTCGACTTTTATTCCTCTGCCACTATACTAGCTTGAAAATGAACAGCATTAAAGCAAGGTTGGAGTAGATCCATGGAAACACCTGAGATAACAGCACCTCTGCACTGATTTTTACTCCAGTCCAATGGATTTCTATAGTTAAAGTAGTATGATGAGTGTGTGTGCGTATTTGTGATCATTACGCTAAAAACTTCCAAATGAACGATTCTCCCTTAAAACAAGGAAAGGTACTAATTCTACTGCCATATGCTTAACTGACTGTAGTTTACTGCCTTTTATAAACCTCCAGGTAAGGAGAAAATCCAGCTCAGTTTTCTTCTATTGATCTGAGACACTAAATTTCTACAAACGTTTCACGGTGAAATCAAAAATTACATGAAAAAACCCCAGGCAGTGCTGCGGGTTGGCACCTAGACACCCTATCAGCCAGAGCATGACTTATCATAAACCTTTCATCAGATCTTCCTGTGAAATTTAATTTCAACTCTCCAAAAGTAACTTCAGCAGCTGTCAGCCCCAAGTTGAAAAGCTCGCTGATGGCCAGCACTTGTGAGGCCAAAGACAAGGCTTCTGTGGTGAGAGTCTGCAAAGCCCCACTCCCTGTGTGGAAGCGAAACGAAGCCCTCATGCCATCGGCACCTTCCAGAGCTACTGAGCAACCCTGGAAGTGGAGGTGCCTCCCAGTTACCCCCAATACATGTTTTTTAATGAAGGAGAGATAGTTGGAGCTATAGAACCTCAGAGCCACAGCTAAGCACGCAATAAATGTGGCAAACCCCTAGGTATATGTGTTAAGTCAGTATGATGTCTCTGTGCACCAGCACTTTGGCAGCTCAGCTATGCTCAGGTGAAAAACACCTAATTTTCAATCCAAAGAACGGTTGTAAAGCAATAAACCAAGCAAGCAAGCAAGATCACTTCCAGCCCTCTCCATCAGGCAAAGGTCTGGATAAGAAGGTCATTTCTGGACCAATTATCCATTAATCCATGAAGCATCACCTTTTCCTGCTCTAACAACCAAATCACACTTGTCAGAGGAGCCTGACGAGCGAGCCCCCCCCTTCCCCAGGCCTGCCACATGTTGCAAGAGTTTTATGAATTTCAATTTCATAGTGTTTGCATGTGTTAGTCAAAGTCTCCTCATCTAACATTACAAGGCACCTGAACATGCAAACTTCAGCAGCACCACTGGTTGGAGGGGAATCAAGGCACCAGTTGGATGGCTTTGTGCAGTGACTATACATACACAATGAGTGCTGCTGCCTGTTCATCAAGTGGAGCAATATTAAATAGACAGTTAAAAAGTAACACATGACCACACAGAACAGCATGTTTCGTCTCCATTGTGTCACCAATAAACAGGAAAACAAGGTAGGGTAGTACCTGAGGCTCCTGTGAGTAAATTTGATCCCAGTTAGACTGTGTATTTGGATTACTCTGGATTGACATTCGACTCCCTGAGAGCAGCCTGCATTCTGCCATCCACACACAGCGTCTGTGGCTCTGACCTACATCACTGGGTTGAGACAGGTAGCAGAAGCATTTGGAAGGGATGCTCCTCTATTAGCGATGAGAGTAATTAAGATGCCACTGAACACTTCCCCCCAGTCAGGCCTGGCCGTTAATGGCCATTGATTTTTTTTTTTTAAACAGCATGTACAAGTTTAAATGGTGTAAAATCCCTTAGATTCCCTTTCCCTACCTTCATCTCCCCTGCTAGGGGTTAACCGTGGCAGAGACAGGGAGAAAACCAGTCCCCTCCCTCCTTTGCCTGAGGCACCAAGATCAGGAAAATCACTGCTAATCACTGCAGTTGTGATTTCTGATTTCAACTGGCAGCAGGGAGAATTGAACTCCAGTCCCTGGAGTACAGCCGGCTTTGCCAGGCAGGCCTTGAGCTTGTTAAAACTGTGGTGCTGCCATGCGGTTATCAATTTTAAATTAATCTCTCCCCCCATGCACACTTATCCTCCCCCATCATCTCTTAAAGTGGCTGCTAAAAATACAAACTCCAGGATACCTCGCTCTAAGATTTAACGAAGTAAAAATGGGGATACTGTTAATTATGTGTTTCTTTCAGCCTCAGCACCTGGAAAAATGGATTTCTGCACTGTTTCAGGGATTTGCCTAATCCACTTCCTGCAGTAAAGCCAACCACAGCTCTAGCCGTCTTAGCATCCTGCCATGCAAATCCTCCCTCCCACCATGAGCCCCTCTAGAGGAGCAGCCCCTCTCCAGGGCCCAGCAATCAAACTGGGAATTTGAAGCTCTATGGGTTCAGTCTGTGCTCACCACTCAACCACATCTGCCCAGCTGACAGGGGCCAGAGGTTACAGAGAGTTATTCAACTGCCCCTGACTCTAGTATTACCATCACACTGCAGCAAAGCTGTGCTGGGCAGAGCTGGGTTGACTCACCAAGAGGATGTGGTGCCAGGCTGCACGGTCCAAGCAGAACCCTGACTCCAGTTGCCACCTGCCCTGAATGTGTTTGCAAAAAATAACCCCCGAGCCCAACTGAACAGTTTGGCTACTTCTTCACACTGGAGTGTTTGTCTCTATTTGAGAGCAGCCTGGTTAATATGGCCTGAGTTTTGTAAAGTCTTTCTAGTTGGCCATGTCCACCTGAAATAATAAATACCTTCATGTTGGCATGGTGCACGTGACAGCAGATGTCTGCTTGGACCTTCCAGGGCTTTATCTTCTGCAGCTGCAACTGTTAACACAAGTCAAACTGCAGAGGCACCAAAAGGGAGGTCACCTGGCTTATGAAGAGTGTCTCAGAAAAGCCATCACTTGGCATTTGAGCAGGGGCTATGCCACCACCTTAGTGTCAAATCCGAAAAGCTGTGGAGGTAAGTTTATAAATGACTGCAGGCTTCAGTATCCAGTTTGAAATCTATGAACTTCTGAAATCTGTTAGTACTTTATTTGTAACGATACTGCCAACAGACTCCCCCCTACAAAGGTCACAGCACACACTCAGCATTAAATTGCAGTACAACAAATCCTCAACTATCCATAACCTACGAAATGATAGGGGCATGCTGGAAGGGGAGACTAGGATAAAGGAGGAAAAGAAAAAAGTCTAGACACACTTTCCTAAAACTCACTGGGGAGTCATTTTAAAATCACTTTATGAGGAAATAATTGAGGCTCTATATACAATACTCCCTTTAAAAAAAAAGAAGTATAAGACGTCTGACAACCTTAGAAAGTCAGAAGGCTGTTATAGAGAAGAATGGCTCTCTGTTTGGAAATTTAAATACTATGTGGCCCTAATTCATAAACATTTAACATTTTATAAAGCTGGTGGGAATAAAAGAGCAAAAAAAGCTAGAGCCAACTGAAAAAAAAAAATCAACCACAAAACCCAAACCAAACTGCCAAGTGAATGAAAACCATTTCTGCAGTTGCACCCCAATTTCTTTCAAGAATTTTCTCTAATGCTCCAACCCCAAATGCTGCCCTTCCACAGACACAGAATAAAACCACTATTGTGTGCACTGCACAGCATAAAACCATTAGCACATCCATCACACACCATGGCAAGCTGAATCTGTACCAGAACCACCATATTTAGCATTATTCCCCCAAATATGAACATATGTGTGTGTGTGAAATGGAGCGATCCTTCTTATCTCGCTGGCAGCTCTGCTTTCTTGACAGCAGTGGGAAACTAGCAGACTTCCACATTACACCTCCTCATCACTGGAGAGAAAGCTCAGGATACACAGTGGGGCTGTGACCTTCCAGGTCAGTCCGAGTCCATCCATCAACCTCTAGCAAACATCGAGGACACAGGCAAACAGAGAGGCTGTGCACGGGGGTGGCAGATCGTTGTAGTGTTGTAGTGCAACCGGGCAGCTCTGCAGTGGGACAGACCTTCAATGGGACCAACAAATAGCACAGAAGAATCATGAAAGGCTTTCTTTCTGCCCCTCATAACCATGGCTTCCAGCTGCTGACTTACAGCTATGGGAAGCTCCGCCATGGCTACAAGAAACCACTGAAGCAGAGACTGAAAGAGAAGAAAAAGCCTATTGTCTTCTGTATATTACTGGCTAGGGAGGTTCTGGTGACCGCTCACCTTCATCATTCAGCCTCCACACCTCCCAGAGCCAGGAGGTTACCAACACATTCTATTTCCAGGGGAACATAATGTAGCTGAAAAGGCACTGGAGGAAAATAGCTTGTTACTCCCTTATGCCTCTCTTTTGTTATTCTTCGTGTCACAGCTGCTTCTCCATGCCAGTTACAGAGACAGGTTCAAGAGGAGGAACCATCCAGTTTTACCTCAAGACAACCTCACCATGTTTTTTCCGACTTCTATTTTTGATAAACTCAAAAACATCCCTCAAAATGTGAACCCAGGAAGGGACTTTGGAAATCCTGACTGCAGATGAACTGACCAGTCAGTATCTCCATGGTGACCCAAACGCATGGCTCACCCATCACTCCAACTTCAGGAGAGTTTGGATTCCTACCTAAACTTCTCAGCTCAGACCCAATTCTAATAGAAACCAAGTATATCACTCCATGCTGTAACGCCTGACTTCTTTCTGCCCCATCTCAGCTGCCTTTTTGACCTGCACACCCCACTAAAGAACGAAGATCAAGAAAGTTATGCCTTCTGAGCGTGAGGATTAGTGAAAAAAACCCACATAGAATGTCAATGAGGTAGGGGCATCACACACTTCCCACATTAAAATTCAGTAGGTTTTCTAGTTCTACTGGCCTCAGTGCATTTGCATAGTATAGGGTCAGAGAGACATCCTGATTCCGCTATAGCTGCACTGTTTAAAGGGTCATAATGGTGACATATGAAAATAACCCAACTTTAATTGATACCCGGGCTGCTAGCTGTTGAATTTGAAACTCCCCCTGGCCCATCCCTTGTATATCTAATGTACACTACATTCAACAGCAGATGCCAAGAAGGCAGTTTGATCTCTCAGTTGCATTAGCACAGCTTTAAAAAGAATAGTTGAATTGTCCACAAGATGTCCACCCTACTTTTCAAGCTTCTGAATCAGTCCTGCAGCAGCAAATATTCTCAGACATAGCATCATATTGCAACTGATATACCTCAAGAGAAGAACCCCGGGAAAACAGTAAGTTTTTCAGTGCAAACTTTTGTCAGGCTCTTATTTTATCAGATGTCCAGCGACAGCTCAAACTTTATCAAAGGTTGTAGAGATGTAGGTGTATTTATTAAGTTTCCTGGTTTTCCTGTGGCTATCAATGCTCAAATCTTACAGACAAATGGCAATTACAAATGGCATCTAATTCCTAGCCTGGGTTTAGTCAGCCAAACACAAACTCTATTTCCTTGTAGCATCACTGCTGGGCTCAGGACCATGAGATCACAGGGCACTGAAAGGTTCTTGGCAGAAAACCCAGACCAGATTGGTTTGCTTACTTTTTAAGCATTGTATCCTCCGTAACATGAAAGATGATGGCTAATTCTACTCAGAAGAGGAAAGAAAGACTACCTGAAGAGTTACAGTGTGGCAATTATAATTGCATTAGTGCTTAACTACTCATCACTTCTTAACTATCGTTTCTGCACTACATTCCCTGATTCAGCTCAGGCTTGGTACTGGGAAAGAATAAAACAGCAGCACTGTTTACCAGGGAGTCATTCAGCTGAGAAAATAATGGATTTCTGATGAAAACTCACCCCATATACTATGAAACCGTATCGCTACTGTAGCTGCTGGTGATGCAGAAATGAGGTATCACTGCACTTCTTCTTGCAGATCAAGACTCAAAAGCCTATTATTTAGTCTCCTAATGTTACTAAACCCTTTAATGGTTCCAACCATATCTTCCACTTATAGAAAAAGTGCTTTTACAAATTAAATCCTGTGGGTTATTGGGATGTGTTATTAGCAGTGAATATTCAACTATATAAAAGAGTGCTGAGGACAAGGGGATGAAATTGTAGCCCCATAAAGCTTCATTGAAGTCATAACAGAGGTACTCAAGTGGCCACACTTGAAGGAAAATGCTAAAAGTGCTCCTGTGCCTTGCCGTAGCTACAGCCGTCAGTGCTCTCTCTACTACTTTGCTATCTAATGAAATATTTTGCTGTTGCAAACGTGTCATTGAAATTCTGATTTCTGTTGGTCACTCTTCCATAAAGGCCTTGGGGAGTGCTTAGAAAAAAGAAGGAACCTTCTTCCAGGCCAAACAGGTTCAAAATTCACCATCCCATCCAACAGAGAGTAAATCCAGGCACACGCAGGGACAACAACCCACCTTGATCACAACCATATCCACAGCAGACAAAGCTT